>JTDE01001539.1:16284-49480 GCA_014338405.1 Paragonimus skrjabini miyazakii | reverse complement strand
ACAGCGAGGTGATATTGCTGTCAAGTGCTACCCGAACGACCGCACGTCCAAGCTTCAGTAGCAGTAAATGGCCCAGGTAACACTCAGTCGGTCCGCATCTATTTATCTTGCATGTGACACAGTAATTGGCAACTGGTAAGTGCTTTTTGGTGAAAAACCTAGAGTCTGAACTTTCAACAGTAGTTTCGTTCAAACGAATTTCGTTGGATACTTCAACTCCCCTGGACCGACAGCATGTTCACCTTACGACACTGACTTTCGATCGCAACGCACTCTAAAAAGCATGAGCACACTGTTCGATGGCACAACTTAGCAGCCACGCTAGTGCTTACGGCTTTACATCAAATCTGAGGGAAAGACGTGGAAGTAGTAGTTGTTCCGCAGTTTATTGTTTGTGTGGCTGAAAGATATTTCAAATATTTAAAACTCCTGTGGTTACTTGGCGCACCGTGTTTGGCATATACGAAAATGTTCAATTTCTTCGATAAGAAACAATGTGGTCATAGTTTTCGTGTGCGCTAATTCCTTGTCAGATCAAATTAAACCGAATTATATAAATGTGGGTTGAAATTCAGATAGACATTTCAGTTAACCCACAAAAAATATACGCACCATCCTCAAAATTAGTTCTATTCCTAACTTATCGTGGGGGCAAATGTTTGTCTGGAATGGGATTTAAATTCCGGCTAGCGCATTATTGAGACAACCCTGATGAAGTCTGTGTAGTTGACGTCACAGATACGGTGATCAAATTTGCTATGAAAACCAAATTCATGTGTGTTTTGTGTACGAAACGCCACGACTACTTATTCACAGACAAAATCCAAACGGTGTTTGAAAAAAAGTTGAGAACGTGACACAAGTAACAGGTAAAAAACTAGTAAATTTTATTCGTAAGCACAATCAAAATTGTCTCAGTAGATTGACCGGTGCACATACAACAACTTTGCCGTGGAAATACTAGTGTGGATTATCAATTTGGAATTGGGAACTCAGCTCATGTGTCGACGATACACATGACACCAGTATAGGACGCATTCATATATTTTGAAAAACTTCGTTATGACCGTTTCACACAATGCGTCCGCCAATTATGAATATCACACGGTGGATGATAAATAAACATTCGCTACCTATCCGATTATATTTGATAGAGGAACAGACTGGGGAATTTTTATCGTTTATGTGCACACTGATGCTCATTTGTGCTATGGGGAATGTATTGCTTCTAAACAATTGACTCTTTCGCATCTGCATTAACTCACTCTCGGAGTGTTTAAGTTTTGTTATTCCACTTCAGAAGATTTAACGCCTGTACCCTACTCACACCAAAATGACAAACATACAGTCGCAGTGTTTGACCTGATGTGGTCCTGCCACCGATTTCAAATGCAGAAATGTCTTCGTCAACGCTATGTCCGTGTAAACTGCTTCTCACTCTGTCTTTCAAATGTCTGATAGGTTGGTAGAGTAGCATCTCAAGTGCATTAGTTCCAATACTACAATAAGATACAAACTAGTACGTGGTGTACACAATCTTTACACAACGTCGATTTCGTGTTGACATCAAGTCAACGTTGTTTATGAATCGCAGATGGGAATCAGAAAACTGCATTTAATAAACAAATGAAATCAAGGCTCCAAATATATGTAGGCTAAAGCAAACTAATGGAACAGTGACCAAAATGTGTTTGCAAATTACAACTGAATTGTGGTTTGAAACATTAGTGACATTTATTGGTACAGGAGAGATGAACTAAAGGAAACAACTGCATGAGCCAGCCAAGTTTTGCACAGCTAGGCATTTTATTACACATATGGTTAATGGCATTCGAAACCCGATTAGCCTGTCATAATGACCAAAGCCAATGGATGCTTACGCTGCAAACCATGACCGTAAATGGCGTGTGCTACATCACTTGCGGTTCCACCCACACACCACATCCATTACACCTATTCATTACACAAACACACATCCACTTGGTCTGGAATAAATTATCAGAATGGAACCAGATCGCACTGCTGAGACGTACCGCTGTACGCTTATCGATGTAAATTAAAGCATTAAAGAGACTGATTGTGCATTCCATAGGTTAAATATTTCGTTCACTGCAACAACGTATTTCATTGGCTTTTGAACCGATTTACGGGTAAACGATCGCGTGTCCACATGTTTTGTACAAACATCTCTAGGGATCTCCTCCACATGTTTACCACAGGAAGCATAAATGAAAGCCAGTTCAATACGTTGTTCAATTGTCAGATCACCGACCCGTCGTTCATCCAATTGCGTCTCAAGAGTGAGGTCTGGTGCCAACATGATAAATCCGTCCAGACCAATGTGCCCGCATTTGCCGTCCGGCATACCGAACTGAGAACACAGATCGAAACAGTCACCCCAGTGCTCACAAGTCTGACGTGCCTTTGGTGTAATGAAAGTATCGATTGTAAACGACATCAGAAGTATCTACACTAACAATCTGTACAGTCTTAGAGAAGTCAGTTTGCGAACAAACACGATACTTGTAAGATGTACGCTACGCCCGTTATTCCGTCCGGTTTGATCAGTACTCACATGTATCAACATGTCATCCTAGTTCGTAATCACCTAACCAAAATCCGTATGCTGCGTATCGTTTTGTCGACTCAGACTAAACAGCCTTCGCTTACTGGATATTTTGCTTTTAAGGACGAAGCAGGTCTCCAGAGAACAAAACAACTCAATTTGAACTACATTTTTGAACAAGCTGTCCACGCCGATCTTGATAACTCAGCAAGTTGCTTTCATCATGGATAAAATGGTCAACGAAGACAAGTTGACAGGACGTAGAACGACACGGCTCAGTGACGAGTTCTCAAAACTGAGAGGTGCTCACCGATGCATGTTGTTTTCACAACATAACTATGGTGCGTCACGCCAGAGTTCACCAAATGGTGCGATACACCTAGAAACAGTATGACGTGCCTAAGATTCTGCGGAAGAATTTTTAAGTTTTGATCTGTTTTTCGGTGTTCTGTCAATCCGTTTCGTTTATGAATGCAGCCACTTGTGATCTGTTATTTTTGAAAAAACTATCTTGATAGCATAATAGATTAGTGAAATACAATATTTTTACTTTGTACACATGCACTCACTGGTGCATACTGGTTCTCAGTCTGGCATTGCTCTTCAAGTACTGAAACAGTTAGAGAAACATGTGTGAACAGCCAGGTGTTGTCGATTGTGGATCGTAGTGGCCAAAACACCGACGTTATGGTGCCGAACCGTTTGACTGGAAATGTGCGTTCACTCCCACCCTACTCACAACCAGATAGTCTGGCCGTGCCTTCAGCGGTGTGGTATGCTCATTCTCTCACCTGACTCGGTTAAGGAACGTGGGCGTTAGGTAAACTCCTTTGTCTGGACTCCAGATTTTGTTGCCCGGTTCAGTCACGGGAAGCCTCTTAAATGATATTTTGTCATGCTTTCAAAAGCTTTTGCTGCTCAATTACAACGGGTAATTATTTCCAGTAGTTTTTGCTTATGAGGCAGCAAGGTGGTCCACCATACCACATTGTCACTTGGATTGATCACTGTTCTCTTTTGTGCAGACTACATACAAAAGTGGCCTGGTGTGGACACTGTATCACATAGATCAGCAAATGTGCACCGATGATGACTTGCATAAACGGATGGAAATTTAAAATATACTTTTACTGTGAAGCGAATATCCCTAGAGCCGTGTTCATGTCTACGGCAAAAAACGCTCAACTTAGCCAGCTGTGTCTACAGTTCTTAAAAAAGACGTTTTTCCAAACTTGTCTTTCAGAAATGACTGGTGTGCGGGCGATATAAATGAGGAGTGATAGCCTGTCTTGACCCGCACAGGCTCTGCGAATGGATCCCTGTTGATACTTTTACAGACAAGTGTTGTCGAGCTTGCTCGCAAAACGAAATGCTCTGTCTCGCACACAGTTTGTCGTGTTTTCTGCTGCTGCAGTGCCGACTACGTCGACTGGACAAATCGACATATACTGTGATGGGTGACTAAATGGAGGGCATGATTATTCCAAGACTCGGAGAAATATCTCAACATAGCGGTAAGATATATCCAAAAGCGAACAACAGGGGTGACCGGATGAGCCATCGCTCAAGGAAATTGGACAAACGGACGAGAAATAGCAGATAAAAACCTACGACAGAAAGCATCAGCCACACACAAACCAGGCAGAAGTGCACATGACGTGTGAGTTGAAACGACCGCTGCATTGTGGTCTGGGATTCCGGCTCATAAATGCAAATGCGCGTAACGTGAGGACATGTCGAGTTAGACAATACAAATTCTGCTTTATTGAACAACGTTTTGCTACTACACGACAAAGAAGCAATAAACTCTTGTCACCCTCGTTGATGCAGATAGTGACGTATTAGTTATTGTCATTATTTGTAAGTGATGTTGAATTCATATAAGCTAAAATCCTCCGCTACACATTAGTATTGTTAAAAGGAACCTATGAACTAAAATTCCAACTCGTCCACTGCGTGACATGTAATGGCACCAGGTCACTCTGTCGAACCCCGTCAAATCGTTCGACATATTACGGCGCAGTAGGTGCTCCAAGATAGTTCGCGATCACTGAAGCATTATTCAACAATGTTCGTCACCAGGCCCTGCGTTTACCCGAACCTTTCCATCACGCAGTTTACTGTGTCGAACTGATAACATCCCTCCAGTCAGTGTAGAACCCAATTATATTAGCTTCTATAGTGGTTTCCGTTTTAAACCCTCCAAAACGATACGTTGGTTTGTTCTCGATATACTGAAGCGCTTGATACAAATCGGATTCTCGTCCCGGTACTAATTAACAAAGAAATCTCGGTCCCGAAAATACCGCAACTCTCCCGCGATTTGTTCCCAAGAAAAGCGAAAAGTCGCGTACAAAGGTAACCACTTTGTTCCGCCCCAACAAGTGTACGATAAAGGCGAAAAATACAAAGTACTTATGTGGTGCGCAGGGGCCGAAAAACATTCCCGAATCATGAAAAAAGAAAGACAGTTGCCGGAAAGGATAATTAAGGTCACTAATGAGCATAGCGGAATGAAAAGTCAGACGAGTAAAATACAAAGCAAGGTCACCTCTCGACCGCTCTGAACAGTTCCGCTAACTAGGAAGAGACAATCGTTTTTTTTTCTCGAAGACGTAGGCGGTTATGGACGGAAAGAAATGGACAGTTTCTCCGTTTTTCTAATATATTCTCAGCTTTCACACGCGTAACTTGGGCGAGTAGACGAAATGTTAACGTCATCGTTATACTTTATCTTTCGATGTTGATGATTTGGATCAAGTGAAGTTTTCGTTTTAATATATAACGAATTCTTACTCCCTTTGACTATCTTGTCCAACCTCCGTTTGGCAGTGACACCTAGATAATGAAGGCATCTACAAGAAATGCATTACTTTACGTGTAAAAGCAAGTCATACTAACCCCTTACCTTTCTTGTCCAACCATCCTAAGATCGCTTGAGATGAGGACATTCCATAGCTAATTCATGTACCCCTTCCATACACACAAACCACCATCATCATCACTTTCCCACATCAGACTGTAATATGCCTTATCTGATTTGCTTTATTGTTCCAAAAATAGACTTTATAATTGTGTAAACCTGTTGAGAGTAACCGGAAACAACTGTTTACATAGTCGACTTCCTATGATGTGTACGTCCATGCATTATTTTACAGCCAAACTTTATAGATTAGAGGTTGGTCAATACATTGCAACGATACAGCCAAACTGCCATAGTAAGCGGACAGTTAATGGTGCTTTATTATCAAATCAACGATGCACTGGATTTGACAGCATCAATCGCCCTCGGATTATCCGTAGACCTCGACAGCCCCATTGTTTTATTTCAGTTTCTGTGCATACAAAAGTGTGTGTTTGTGGGGGGTTGATCATACGGATATTGATTGCCTGTGTAATGCCTAAAGTAGAAAAATAGACCTGTTTCAACCGAATTCCATGGACTCGATAGATGTGAACCTGGATACCATCAAAGTCACAATCATTCGTAAACATGGCAGCGTAACCTCGTCATGTGTAACCTATCATTTTGACTATTCTCAAAAAATGTGTATGCCATCATGCGCAACCGATCGGAGTTCAAGGCTAAGTGAGTTATTCTCCATCAAATATGCCTTTATTGCATCTATACTGTGTGTAACGGTGTGACGATTTCGATTCGCTAACTCTCAGTGACTCCATCTTCTAGACGGATGTTGCCAGTACGTTTCTTATCTCATTGTTTTCCAACAGTCCATTTTATTGCAAAAAAGGAAATGCTTTACAACCGAAACATGTCGAAATGAACGAAATACTGGTGGTAGAATACGAGCCGAATATCAACGCCTATCAGCTACTAGCCAAAATAGGTAGAATCGTGCGTTTGATCACGTGATCGCATTCTGTGTTCCGCGCCATTGTTAATCCGATGCACTTTTCCGACACTGTCCACTGCCGGTCATTGCTATCCCTGTTGGAATCAGCTAGTCAGTGACAGAAAACAGAGGGCACGGTTGCACTGGGCCTCTCAAATCAATCGATTAATGGGCGGATAGTGCAGGGTCAACCGGCTGTCTGAATATTACGACAGCAGCCACTGGGCAAAATCAATACATACCGATGGGAACTGCGTAAATGTGGGCGACTGCGCACCGGTAAATTTGTATGTATGTACGTCCGTGCGAGTCTGTTCTTGATCTATTACCAGTGCTAACGGAGTCGAGTGAAAACAGCGTAACCGTAGAGGGCAACGACCGAACGGCCACTATCGTCGCCTACGCGCCGGGTAGTGTGCATGCACACACGCAGGCAGGCACGTAGGCACGCACACAGGTATCCGGATTCCCTGATACGGCAACGTGTTTGTGGACCGCCGTCACACTATAGCCCAGAACCGATTTGGGCATATAGGGCGCGGTGTACCAGGTTGCGAGAGGCTTTCGGACGCTTTAAACAACGTGAGTTTCCTTGCTTATACTATCAAATGGTTTACACATAATTATGATAGCCTGGCGCCTCGTCAAAATTGTTCTTCTTATTCTTGCACTTCAACTGATAAGATCTACATAAATTTCACTTAGATTGCATTCAAAAGTCTCAAAACTTAATCCAAGCACTATGCTATTGTTTGCTAAAAGCATGTAGACAAATGTCACTTTTGTTTCTGAGAGTCTTTAAGTGATACACACGCATACAGAGATTTACAAACCGCAGTTCTTGTACAACTGTCAGAAAGCGTCCGGTAAGACAATCGAGGCTGAGATGATCGAGATCGATGATTTCCCACGAGTCAGATAAATCTGAACTTATGCTGTCATAGTAGCACGTAATCCAACCTGTAACCTATTCATATGCTTTGACACTGATAGGCTGATAATGAATCATTCTAACGCCACAATTGCATTGTATAACAAAGGTGTTTTCCCTTTTGAAGTCGCAACTATAACAGAACTCTATCTGATTATTTGTTTACTCACATGTTGTAAAGCTGGTTGCCAACGTTAATCACATTTAACCAAACGAATATTTCAGACATAGAAAGATCATTTCCACAAAGAAAATTGATAGAATTTCGGCAATTTGTTCGACGAGCGTTTTTTTTTAAATTTCGCATTCTAGATTTGAAGCAAGTGTTTCAGATTGTGTGTGTAATACAATATTACAATGGGAAACTTATATTTTGACTTCTTACTGTTCGATTTTTAAAAAAAATAGAGGAAGATTTTCAAATAAATGACAGGTCATTCTGGCGACTGCAGAAATCGATCATTAGCCAAGCTTCTGGATATATCCAAACCACGAAATGCAAAAATTCAAGATGTTCAAACTACTGTTAAATCAAGAAAGTCACAGCATTAATTGCTACGTGATAGAGTATGTCCAATCGCTTCGGAACTCCTAGTGATCCAAATGATTATGTTTAGTCTCAGGTTTAAAAATGATAAGATATCATCAGTTCACGCATCAAAACTGCATCCCATCTGTACTAGAGTTCAACCTGTGGGTTTCCCGATTGTGAAGGTTCTGTTTAACAGTTAGTCCTAGTTTAATTGGTATACCACAATATGCCACCAATCGAGGCTGTTCTGAGTTGCTATCATCCAGAGCTTTAGCGCAAACATCATTTCGAGAGTCACGCACTGAGTTGGTAAAACTTAATTGCACGGAGCGTGAATATACATGGTGCATTGCTATTCAGATTTACGAAATTATACGGCAGAATTTGATCATATTATCCGAATCATCAGTTACGGGAGTAATATAACTAATACGATGAGATTATAAAATTATGTTCAAATCAAAAAACTTATGCGCGATAGCTTCCTATTGTTATGGAAAAACAATATGGTAAGCAGAATGTTTGTTTCAGTTTTATCGGGCGTTATTCCATGATTACTCATCATTAGGTAGTGAATTTCCCAGGTGGGCGTTTGTCGTCCGAAACGACTCCTTGTCCTGAAAGCACAGATTACTGGTCTACTGGTTGAATGTAACAGGCTGGTTAGTTTTGTGAAATGATCTGGTCATCCTAGCCTTTTGCATATAGAAAAAGGGTCAGAAAGTCTATCCGGTAGCCGCCAGCACCGACAAAGTATCCGTGGCTATCTAACATCCTGCTATCGGTTAAATCATTGCTTACTGTTCTTTCTATCAAAGACAGTTGCGAAGGTCATTCACATTTCACAGCTAATCCGCTACCACTTGGACGTGGACCATTAGTTTTACTGAGGAGCTCTAACGATAGCGAAACCCGAGTCTAGTGGTTCTGATGTTCGAAAGGGGTCAACTGGAAAGTCTGTGAGAATGCGACAGCTGCGATCAATTTTGGTTGATATTCAATCTATATGAAAATCAAAATCCCCTACTACTCATCAGTGATTAATAAGTCTTGCTATCGATTTTGCTGGATCTGTAGCGCAACTTTTCAAGATGACCGAGGTCATCAGGTTCGGACCGGGTGGTCTGTGAATTAGTAGGTTCTCTTAGTTGATTGTGACTAGTGACACTGAAACCTAGAGCAGTTAAGTTGAGTTTCTGCCTAGGTGCTCAAAAGTCGCTCGTGATTTGCAGTTATGAACACTTATGTACTATTTACATAGTGTTGATCGCTTCTGCATCTGTGGTGGTAAATCCACCAGAGGTTTGCAGTTGTGAATGACAAAACTTATTCCTTATGTGTGTTGCGACTTTGCTGTAGAAGGCTCATCGTTCACCTTCAAATTTAGAGTAAGACAGCGTTGATGCCAGAATTGATTCTCTCTAATAGAAGCCGTGGTACAATTGTATCACGAGATCTTTCAACAAGGTTGAAATCAGTCTGTTCCAGTTGACACCTGCTTTGAGGTAAACGTTTCACTGTAATCAGACGTTTTATTCTACTTATTAGGTGTGCCGGTTTTTATTCGGCTGGGGATTGTTTATTGGAACATATTTGTTAACGATATCAGCGATTTCTTTAGCTATGACCGGCAAGTGAGGACCTGAACTAAGTTTCGTAAACGAACCAGATCAATCAACCTCACGAAACTGTGCCTTCAGCCCTGTGAAGTTTGCCTTGCGGTATGTCTCTAGTCATGTATTTAAGGAGATATTTTGTCTAGTTTCGTTTAACTAGCTGAATTCAAGTATCCCGCAGTCACTACAACCAAGAGGGGCTGCGATATTTAGATTGCCTGTCATGTCAACCTCGTTGGTAGGAATGTAATCACGACAGGACAACGGTTAGCCCACCGTCCACCTCGTATAGTCACGAACATGCTGAAATAATGCAACTCCCAAACAGAAACAGACAATACAGTACTGACTAAATGGTTCGTGAAGCCTAACTTCGGATAGGTAGAATCTCCCATTATCAATGTTTGAGTACACGTTAAAGCTGGTATTCTACGCGGAGGGTTGTGCAAGGTCATGTCCTCATCCGTGAGCACACAAGGCGCTTTGTAAATCACACCAATCAAATGAGTGAAGTTTTAATTGACGTTAGCCACTTGCCAGACTGATTCCGGAAGATCCAGTAGCAGCCTGCCACGAATACTTGGAGTCTTTAGGTGCGATCCCAACTGAGGAGCTACATCATCTTTACCGGTTTTGCTATTACTGTGAAACACTGTCGTACCTCGATAGACAATTCGCCATACTAAACTTCTGTTCACACTAGGTCAATGTGGTGTTTATTGTGAATTGGTTTTGCCTGGAACACAGGTCACGAAGCTCGTCTAGTTTATCAGTGAGTAAACCCGAGGTGATGTAAAATCAATACCAGGAATCGGTTTCATTGCTCGCAGCATAACATGCGAATCTGTGTGACGAGATTGATTGAGTGAAAAGTGCACAGTCAGTGTGTCCTGATGTACTTTAACGCCACCATCCTTTATCAGAATAGCGGGGATCGGAGCTTTTAAATCTCCTGGACTGGATTTGGCGTCTGCGGAAGTTCACCTGGATGGCAATGACAGAAGCAGTTGTACTGGGTTCCGTGACAGTATACTGTTGTTTCCACTCTGATTTGATGTTTCTCGATCTGTCAGAATGGTACCTGATCCCAGTATACGACTGTGAGCTAACTACGGGCTAAGCTACACGGTCGTGTTCCGTGGTTTTTTCTATTGAGGAGGTTAGTCTCAAAATTCGAGACATACATAGTCGAGCCGAGCACGCCGGCCGCGGTAGATAATTTACGCCGGTGATTGTCAGAACACAGAGATGACCGAGTGATGTCAAGAATCTTCACTAATCTAGAGCATACACTGCTTGAGTAACGAAATCATAACTTACTGAAACAGCCTCATTGTGCATAACAATGCCCCTGCGCCTATTTTTGTCAACTCGATGTGGATCAAACGACAGGTGCAGGCATGTGGCTGATTGTTGTTTTTGTCCAATCTGGAACGTTTTAATTGAATCTTTTGAAACAGCAGCATCGACAGTGGTTTGTGATTGAAGACGTGATATACGTATTCGTTATTCTACATAACTGCATGAAAGTTGAAAATCACGTACAGCTGATTGTAACTTTCGTAGTCCGAGATACCAGTCGGCCAGCCCTATTCCAAAATGATATATAGGCGGAAGTGGTTGAGTGTTCACATATGATAATTCGGTCGTGCCAAATGTGAGGTTAGTGGAGCGGTGGTAAACACGGTTGCCTTATGAACAACGTGCCCGTGGTTCTAATCCCGGCAGTGACGAGGATATGCACTAGTGACGAGCTCTAATGGAAGCGAAACTCGAGTCAAGTGCTTCTGGTTTTCGAAAGAGGACCGACTGGAAAGTCTGTGGGAATGCGACGGTTGCAATCAATCGTGGCTGATGTCCAGTCTATATGAAAATCAAAATCCCGTACCACTCATCATTAGATTTTCTGTAACTGATCGAAATATACTAAGTTTTTTTCTATAGGTTCAATGGTTTATTTCATTTTTATTCGTCTAGCTTATAGCCAATAATTCGCTGATAGAATGCAAATCACATTCATGTTTAGTAGATTATCACTGTTGAATGCGAACTAGTATATCCTACATCCAACAATTACGCTCATTTTTCCTAATGTCGTATTTGTTGTGTATTCAAACTAACTGTAGGGTTTGTTCATCGGGTTGCTTGTTGTTAGAAAAATGCTCTAAGACTACATTATTTGGTTTGTTTTTTAGAGTTCATTCAATTTCCTATCTGGTTAAAGTTTTTCTCTTCACCAAAATTCAGGCTGGTACGGCTGGTACGGCTGGTCTGATATGCGCTGATTTCTAACTGACAAATTATTCCGATCCACAGTTCGCGTCACTATGTAGTGCACACAAAATAGATAAGATAAATTGATTGATTGATTCACATTAAAATGTTTTGAGTTCTCCACTTTTTGATCTCATTCGGTTCCCCTGTATTCTTTCGTAGGTGTCTTATATATTACTGTGTGGGCCTCCACTAACGATATTGCTCTCAATTTGATCTCTGATCTCTTACACCACCAGTAACATAAATTTACATCATTTGCCTGCTAAACACAAATGGTCTTCAAAGATTTGATTTCATCAGCGCAGATAGAAGACATATGTTGCGATATGTTAACATTTCGTTTACTGTCATCAGTTGCAAACGTGAAACATGCGAGTTATATACGACACACAAATAGAGATAGATAGGGTATGGACACGTATTATGTCATCATCACCACAGCAACCCTATAGGTTGCTTCAACCACTTTTGGGTATATAGCGCCGGCTAGTGAGTTCTAATCAACATGGCTTCGCTAAATGCCAATAGCTGAGGGTTCTGATGGTGTAACTATATTTTGAATGATCTAGGTGGGTCAACTTGGTGACTTGTTATCATAAGGTGTTTGGCAATCGATGATGCCGTGCTTTGAGTAATGGATTCACCAGTTTTGGATTGTTGTGCCATGATCTGCTTTAACCAGTTTGGGACGTGTTCTGCCACTCGTTGAGATTTAATTACCGATGGTTGTAATCGATCGCGCACATCCGGTGACCGATTAGCACAGTATAGTAATGTTACAAACGCAGAGATTTTATGGTGAGGATCAGACAGGATCGATTGATCCGTATGTGAGAACGTACTGATTCAGATAGATAGAACATATAAGAAAGCAAACATCTATTTATTTATCATACCGAAAACCTATAACCGATGAGGTAATTATTGTTATGAAGTGATAGATTAACAGATATTGGTTAAACATATGGAACTGTCCGTGTCTATCGATTGATCGGCTGCTATCAATCACATTCGTAATTTGTGTTGACGCCAGTGAGACTGACAAAGTCAAGAAATGGAGAGATAGAAAGAAATTACAGCTAATGGGCTCCAGTTGTATGCGTTTTTCATGTATACTTGAAAGGAATGCAAAGATGGGGCATAGAAAACCACAAGGCAGATGCCGCTCTAAGTTCACTCACTAGATGGCTGTTAAAATCACTGTTATGTTGCATGTTTAAGTTTACACACAAAAGTGGATCTATCCGCAATAATGATAACAATCAAATAGCTTACAGCTCATAATAACATTTTACTTAAGTTACTTGGTGATTTTTAACCAACTTACTCTGAAATACTACTGAAGTCACCTTCGTTTCGTAAATATGATCCGACGGAGAGACATTGTCGATGAGCAATAGTGTTCAAAATGACAACTTCATTAGGTCACTCGTTACTGATACTGTACTGCAGGTTGACTGTGGTTAGTACAGTGGCTTACCGCTTTCCAGCGTCTGCACTGCCGATTGGTATGTCAGTTTAGCTAGTCTCAATAGAATGTCCCATCCGAAAAAAAATCAAGCAGAATTTCAAGGTGTTTGCCAACGCTTTACTTGCGTGTACACTCTGTGACAATACCCAAAAATGATCTGGATTCCGATTTGAGCAATGTGCAATCCATAACTCTCAAAGTATGGATGTTGCATTGAACAGACAACTGGGTTTATCGCAATGCGCTTGGGGGATGCCCTGACTGTAGAGGACTGTGAGAACTTTGTACAGCTGGTTTGATCGTCAAATGTCGAATTCGAAAACGTGAATCTTTGTTACGCACGGCTAGCCGATCTCTTTTTGTTGTTCTGGTGTTCTCGTGGGGTAACTCTCTAATTAGAGTTGGAATCTATACCCGGGGACAAAGTGAGAAACATAGGACATACGGATGCTAGAGACTTAATACTTTGTCCCACAGACCGCGTTAACTGAGTTGGAACGTTTAGCATTTATTTATGAAGTCTGTGTTTCACCTGAAAGTTGCATATGATCACTTCAGGTCGTCGCCAGCATCACCATTGCTATTTTAGATAATTAGCACTAGACTGCAGATCGACTGAACTATTCGAGGAACGGCATAACATCATTTGACAGTGTGGATGGTCAGATATCCATCAGAGTAACGAGGCTACGCACCGCTTTTGTTAATTTATAGATTATCTGGAATTGAACATCTAACGAGAGGTTACTACATCAATCGCTGAATAAGGACACTGCCGAAGGTGGTAGAATGTTGTGAGTTGGTTAGTCAAGCACATGATCACAGATCGCGAAAACCTGTATGTCTGTGCTTGGTAAATTCGGTTGGTACTGCGTGCTACGATGAGGAGCCTATGGCTTGGAGTGAGTTTGGGCTATGATGAATGGCAACTGAATTGGACGGAGCTCTTAGAAATTAGACGAGTATTGACAACTTACACTAATAGCATAGGTGAACCCAGTTAACGTGCATTCGTGTTCACCAATCAGTTCAGTTGTGACTAATTGTAACAATGGAAAATCACCTGTTTAATTTCTGAACTCCGACTTAAATGAGCTGCTTCTACGATGTGACCTTGATATAGTCGCTTCATGTACAACGAAGATTCACATGAAACGTACGGCAGGGTAGCAACGGACACTCCGTGATACCCAGGGACGGAAGGTGTATTCATGGGGAAACAAAATTTTCGACTCTATAGGTTCACTGCGAACTTCTGATGTGTTGACGATTGCCCTCTTCAATTTTTATGCGACACACTTGCCCTTTCGTTTACCATCGAAAATAGTTGTTCTACACGTTTAGTAGAGCAGACACTCCGAAGACGCGTGCAGAAATTCAACTTATGTATGAGCATTATGTCAAGTTAATAGACTCATTTTAACAACGGTGTATCTTTTGAAAAACCGCAGCATGCCTCAAGGTAATGTGATCAAAGTGGAAGAAAACTCGATTTTACAAATTATGCTCATTGAGACATTCAAGGACACACAAATCGCGAAGAAATATATTTTTAATACTTCACTTCTGACGTTTGCGTATATGGGAAAGTGCATACAGTTGCAATTAAAGCTCAGTCGGTGAACACAAAATGGAGCAACGATAACACGTTACATAGGTAAAACGATCAACGAAGCAAGAACACGAGCAAGCAGATACACAACAAAATACAATGATAATGTAGTATATCAACTGACAAATTGATCGGCATTAAATTTAGCAGAAAATGGTACAATGAAAAAATCGTTTAGACTAAACGCCAGGGATTATGTACAGAATGAGTCCAGCTATGGTCACAGTAGCTGTAAAGTTTTTATGCCTTCTTTGTTTATACAGATCTGATTTAAAAGAACGGATGCTGATCGTTTTTGCTACGGATTGGAGTGTTTTCAGAATCTTTTGCTAATTATCCCGGGGCATTTTGAATATAACTGAGAAGGCTTGTTTAACGCCTGTTTAAATTTACTGGTACTTTGGAGCGAATACCAAAAAAATTATGAATCTACTGGGCAAAATGCGTAATTGAAGAATTCACTACTTTACGTTTTGTTACTGAACCCCCCGCAATTGGAATGAATAGCTGTTTCTTGAAGTTTCACATTAAAGGATGTACCACACTGCAAAACATAATAGTATTTACCTGTCTGTCAAACTCAACTGTCAAAAAGTAATCTTTCCTGGATTACTACAAGCCTGTATTAAGATCTAGATTAGAATACTTGTGCCAATCCACGAACGCCAAAGATCTGTCTACCGTTTTTCGTTCCTAGTTTCTATGCCAGAAAATGTTAGTTACATAGTCAAGGTGATCTAAAAGTATCACTTATCCTGGATTGTAACAAATCGGAAGTCAAATGCTGAAGTCAAGTGTACTAAATCCAACTAGCAGCACCTATTGTGTAGATATTGGCGGTGCTTTCAAAGTTAATCAATCAAAACTAACCATCTGCTACCGTTATTGAAGTAGTAGTCACTTAACCTGACCCTAACATGTGATTCCATAACACACTCAAGTCTGTGAGATGTAGCATCTTGCCAGAAACAGGAAACTTATTATATTTTTGATTTCTTCACAACGTGCTCCCTTATGAACAATATATAAATAGGTAATACACTTGGCTTATTGCTTCCGTGGCGAGAAACTTAAACAGTCTCATCTTGCCGCAGTAAGTTCTGTCGTTACCATGACCTATCTCAATGCATTCATTTATAAAATGGCGTTTCCGAATTCAAGGAACTAAGATACTGTAAGATATTCGTCCTTATATCTGTTAAAGCGGACGATCTTACTGGGATTTTGTCTGATACGAAAATGTACTTATTTCTCCTAGATATATTCTTCCTTCAAATAGGGAATGTTTTCTACTATTTCCAATCAGACAGCTTTCGTGACAAAGCTAAAAAATCCAAAAAGTGCAACAACAAATCAAATGGTATATTTCACAAAAATGCAACAATAAGTTAGAAGACACACAAAGAACGTCATTTAAAATATCTAACGAAATGCCACTGAATTTGGATTGTCTCAACTCTGAATACCATAAAACCAACTGATATGTCCTGGGATATTACGATGGGAAGAACCTGTTTTCATAATCACATAGTTGTTTGTCATATTTCACCTTGTTCTAACTAACAACCTTCAAGGGTTCGGACAGCCTTAGCTACCGTTGTGTTCGCAGCTCAGTCTTGATTCTTATGTGATTATGTGACTTTGACCGTGCAACATAATTTCCATTCAATCAAAATTCAGTTCTATTTTAATCAATTAAATAAACCCCAGCAATTTTGTCTCTTGTTGTTTCAGTGAACTTTATGTTTTCTTTCATAGTCAGTTTTAATGACACATCTTTACTTGTGACGGTTTGGGAAACAGTGATCGAAGTCAACTGTATATCACATCACATTCAGTGAGAATAATCAAACATTTATTTAGTTTCAAATATACCCATTACGATAATGAGAACAAAGACATATAGGCGAACATATGTTTTCGATAATTCATCTTCAGGCTGATACAATTATATAACGAGTTAATAGAGTTAGATCGAGATATCGATCGGACTTATTACAGAGAAACTAGGTCACTGGTCAGTCAAATTGGCGATGACTTGATTGGCCGGTTACATCACGCTTGTCCATTGGTTTGACCGCGCAGGTTGGCCATCGATCCGGTGGATTTGTGGCCATGGTAGGTGCAGCGCCTGAACAAACCGTTTTTGATGACATAATACCGGGTCAAGTAGCCTGATTCCAATCGCCTCGGCAGTACAAAGTGTTCTCATTCGGATCCCTTTTGATGGGTTGCCTGGCACGCGATATACCACTTTGAAGGCTTGATCAGTGTCCACCTGGTGTCCGCTTTCAACCAGATGAGCGAGAATAGCACTGTTGACCGATCGTGATTCCCTGTGTCCCAGCCACCGTGGATGGTGTTCTCGGATTCGTTTTGAAAGTTGTCTTGACGTTCGACCAATATAACCTGCTCCACAGGAACAAGTGAATGAATAGATACATATGGATGAGGTCTGAACTGTTATATAATTGTATCGGTCTGAAGATGAATTATCGAAAACATATGTTCGCCTATATGTCTTTGTTCCCATTTATTTAGTTCTATAATATGCATACTGAATACAGTACAATTGTCATGCCGCCTCAAATTAATGGACCTCTCTCTCGATCTATCTCTTTGAACATTAGTATAATCAGTTGAATTACTTCAAACCACACATATCTTCTGTCTTTGTACTAATGTACAAAGATTATCTGAGTTGTCTGAAACTCAAAGTACTACACTTTACTCATGAAATCATAGTATTCTTAATTCATTTGAGATGCTTGTTAAGAGCTAGTCAATATGGAAGTCAATTTACAGGTGGTCATTTACTCACTTAATGGAATGTCATTTAAACTAGTGTAATGTACAACATCCTGTGGATTTATATTCACTGGATGTTCTCATGTGTGTAAAAAAACACTATTAATCAGGTTAGTTTGAAGTGTTAACTACTGAATGTTGCCAAACTGAGCAGTACAAATGTAGTATTTTATTAAACGCTTCACAATTTTTTCTGACACAAACGGTTCATTAACTCAGACTCAGCCTCTGAATTGCAACATTGGAACAGCTTTTAATAGTGTTTATTGCTGAGTATTTCATGGTAATCTGTATACACCCGTAAAATTCCGGCAGGAAAGACACAATCCGTTTTATGCCCGTTACTGCTCAGATATGGTTGCCAAATGGACTTCAGCAACACTTTCGATTATATAAACTACATACGCTGAAGATTGAAAATCATATGACGTCCTAATTATCTTACCTTACACCATATACTCAATGGAGCCTGTGAAACATCACCTTGTATATGGAAATTTTCTATTTTGGCTGAGTAGTTTAAACGTCGTTTTGTGAGCTGTTTTAAACGATAAGATGATGCATAAACATAGTGTTTCTTCAGATTATAAACTACGGCGCATCTTGACAGTTGTTGTCAGTCGATAAACAATCTCACATTAAGAAGCTACTTTTGTTAGATAAGTCTGTTAGATACTTCTGTTAGATAAGTCTTTCAGAAATCAAAACTTAAGAAAATCTACTCAAACGTTTGATCTCATATCCAGAAATTGGTTTTAAGTCAACATGGTTTATTGTCATTGAAACAATTTCCACCGTGAATGTAAATACCAGACATTGTATTGTTCTCACTAGGATAGTAATAACAGTGAAACGGTTTGCCATTTGAGCTGCTCACTCGATATGCTGATGTGCGTCTACAACAGTTGGTTGTAACGGTGACTTATTGTTTCAAATCTTACGCCTTGTTAGCATGAAACTAGATTCGAGTACACTATCAATTACTCTAAGAATATTAGGGATGGAGATGCCACTTCAAACCATCTTCAGGGATTTGGTGAAACCAACAAGTTCAAACAGATTAGTTCAGTAGCTTTGTGACTAATTTGACCCTGGCCGTTGTTGGTCTAAGGAGTATACTATCTAGGAAATTAAACGATTTCCGAGTTCTAATGTGAACTGTCTGACCATTCTGTATTTAAACCTGGAAAGTGTTAGTGTTGTAAGATATCGCCGGAGACGATAGAATACCTTTCAGATGTATATGTCTCATTAACTAGTGAGATCAACTTCAGCTTGGATATGACGGACTATCAGGTGTCAGGTGTGATTATGAACAACTAACTTGGTTATGCGGATAACCTAGTTCTGAGCACGCAACTGATTCGTATTCTGAATGCTATCCCACTACAGGTCCGTAGCCCCATATACTAGATCACGCCAACCGTACAGACTGTAATTTCTATGTTGTTGGACTGTGTAAATGGCTGTCCAATAGTACTTGTATTGATCCATCCATCATTATATGCCATTACTTTTTTTTACTCCAGACACTACATACTTTTGGACGGAAATTTTTAGCCTGAAGCGTGGGTGCGTACTGTATCCAGTGGCACGCACATTAGCCTTGTACCACATCTGCTTATGTTGCCCAAGCGTCGAAGCCCAGCATCACATGACCTAAACCAATCGGTGTCAGGATCGTGCGTCTGCTCCATATGGCCAGCCCACAAAACTATGCTGGGCCCCATTGATCGTTCCAGTTTGTGGACAGAAGCTGGAATTGAGCGAAAGTTTCGCACAGCTGTCTATCTCACATGCCTTGGAACTTAATCCGCCTAGCGTAGCTAAAAAAGTCTGCGCGAGATTTACAGTCTACTTGTTTGACGTCTGACAAACAAAACCACGCGCTACAAATTCGACTCACTTGTGTTAGAGACATTGGCCTAGTTTAGATCAAGCTGTACGCTGTAATTACGCGTTCCTCCCATCTAATCATTTTTGCATCGAATTTGATAAATTCACAGTTCTGCTAATCAACATGTTGACCTTTCTTGTTACAACTGAGTCCAGAACCATACTCCTAACTCGAAGCTTTCAGTGAATGCCCGATGGATCCGTAATCACTTATCTGTTGTACTCTATGTTCTGTGAAACATGTTGCTTCATGCGACACACTTGATTACGAGTTACGCCTGCTTGCTGAACCATTGAAGTGACCTGGAGATACCCCGGTCTGCCTGCTGTACGATGTGTAAAATCCTTTTCAAAATCTTAGCTCACATTGTACATAGGACCTTGAGAATCTTTGTACAGGCAGGCAGACCGGGGGTATCTCCAGGTCACTACACCATAGTCAAATTTACAGTAACAAACAACCAACAGTGTTGAATTGTTTGCATCGCTCCTCTAGAACCAGATTAGTGAAAACAACAGAATATGCACATTGCCCTTGACATCAATATGCCTTTTGTTCTAGAACACAGAAGATAGTAAATTCAGTTAACTTGCTTTTTTTCAAATTGTACAATCGGAGGCCGCACGGAAGTGGGATGAATATCACTGGAATGATTTTCGTGTTAAACATCTGACAGTGTAAGGTGCGTATAACACAAACGGACGATATTTGGTTGGCGGTACCCGAAACGGATTAGCCTGTCACAGTGACCGAAGCCAAAGGACGCCTACGTTTTAAACCATCACCCCAAGAGGCTTGCGCTGCACCACTTGCAGTCCCACTCACACACCACGTATCTGGTGTAAACTCGAATGAATAAGACCAGTAGATGTGCGAGTGAGGCCTTTGTGTCCAGCCGGCCAATGCTGGTTAGCCAATTGAATGGCCAGCACGAAAAGGAAATCCTTATCTCTCGGAAGTTAAACGATATTTACTAGAACAACCAAGTCGATAAAAAAACAATTTCCAAAAAATAATGTGTTGCCCCGGAAAGACAGTTTCTGGTATTCCATGTTTACTACTTGACAGGTACGAGCTTTCTGAGCAATTAAAACAAAAGGACAAGCTAGTATTAATATGCTGCACGTGTTTTGTTCAAACTTGCTCCAAACACTATTAACTATTACATACTCCTGAGTTGATTGTCAGTAAGCGACTGAAATCAACGTTGTTTCCACGAAAGAAAATGTTCAGTAGAATAACCATATCATGATAGGGCTCATGAATTTTTCTGTACTTCGGTAGGATGGTTTCCGTAAGTGCGTCGTTTGTAATGTTCATTTCTGTAGTATGTAGCGGGCTCAATTCAAACACGGATCGTTGCACTATGCGACTAGTAGCTTGCATTGCCTTCTCACGGCCCTCCTTAACATTGTGCCCTAACCGATCGTTAATATGTACAGTATAAATAAGATTTGGTGATCAGGTTAAACATAACATTTTTGGTACTCCGCTTGTTATAAAAATGGACTTGAACCATTGCCCCAGAAACCAAGTGCAACATCGCACGGCCCACAATAATCTTTCTTCAATTGGCATTTTCAATCAGCGCAAATGGTATACGTTTTGTCTGGTTTCCAACCGCGGTTCTAATTAGCCCTGAAAGCCAATGGACCGATGCGATGCCGTAATTGTTACGTAGACTTTTGGTCTGAACAGTCGCTGCATGCGTCGGCCTTATCCCACTGTATCGATTTTTCTTCGCTTCCATTTTCTTTCAACCATCTCTGTTTTCTGTTGAGAAGTTGCGCAATATCTGTCTTCTTACCATGGCTAAGAAAATAATCAAAAACTGCCCCCCCTCCTAGTACTTTGAGATATCCACTATTTGTCGCTGGCAAAAGACCTCCGACTCACCGACACAAGTGATCACAAAGTACAAGTTTGATTTCGTGACAGCTGATAGAAGCCAGCTCCTAATTAATCGGCCCTAATAGGAGCCGCTTTCCAACCCCAGTCTCTACTCAACGAAAGATGAGGTGGAATGTAAATGCATCGACCATTCCTGTATATGTGTTTGTGTACGTATGATGTAGAATTTACATCATCGTCACTCATCTTGCCTATCTAGGCCTGAAACTTGTTGCGAAGAAACAGCGAGTTTCAACCCGTTTCATAAGAGGTATGTGAATACCAGACTTGAATGTTTGACACACACAAAATATTACAGAAGCTTAAGCACACACTTTTGCGAGTAGAAGATATGGAACCCAAGTAATGTGAAATCAGGTGAGAAACACTGTAATGTGTAGAGTTTTGTATCATAAGTGTAGAGCAACATTGGTGATATGATTATACTGAATGGTTCGAGAATGAAAAGAATGGACAACAAGGGTCCCAAGAGGGAACCTTGTGGAACGCTGTTGTTGGCACCATTCTGGAGGTTGCTCATTCACCTTGACGTTTAACCTAAGTTCAGTTAGATACTCCTCATGTTATTTGAGTAAGTGCTCGTCGATATCCTAATTACAAAATTTCTCTAAAAAGATAGAGGGATGAATCCTGTTGGGGGATTAGAAAACTCGAAGCAGACCGCATCAGTGACCATTTCTGCGTCAGCAGCATTCGTCAAAACATCACAAGCAGTCACCAGCTTCCTGCCGCATGAGTATCCCCTACGAAACTCTCTTGGTGATCAGTTTGCTGTCGTTCACCTTGGCATAGGGAGAGTGGCCTAGGATGTTCTCCAGTAATTTGAAGACCCCTGAAAACCAAGCTATTGGTCAACAGAATTTTAGGGTCATCTCTGCATTCAACTTCAAAGATAACTATGATCGTGATCTGTTTCTGATCTGATTAATACGTGAACGCTCAACCACTTTCGCGTGTGAGTATTAATCAGGTTACCCGATTACATCGAGGGGAGACACAGTTACTGTCTGTTAACTCCAGTCGCATTCTCATAGACTTTCCTGTCGGCCCCTTTCGAAAAGAAGTAATAGACTTGAGTTTCGCTCTCATTAGAGCGCGACAACCCCATCAGTTGTGGTTGATGCCCAATCCATATGAAAATCAAACTCCCCTAATTCTCATTAATAATCAAATACCGCTCAACAAGTCAATGATTTCTGTGATTTCAACTCAGACAGAAGTCCTAGTCGAGGAGTCATCGATTGGAGTTAACAGACAGTAACTGTGTCTCTTCTCGAGGCGATCGGGCAACCTGATTAGTACTCACAAGCGAAAGTGGTTGAGTGTTCACATATGATAATTTGGTCGTGTCTAATGTGAGGTCAGTGGAGCAGCGGCAAACACGGTTGTCTCATGAACAACGTGGCCGTGGTTCTAGTCCCGGCAGTGACGAGCTCTCCGTGAGCAGTCGTGTTTCAATTTTGTCAGACCCCGTCAGTGGTTCACTTGCCTGTGAAAATCGAATATTCAAATTCGGCCCAAGCTTTCATGAGGTTATTGTGTTTACCCTCTCGGTTTTGTCTTCACATAAGACATGACGCGTGTGGCATGTACAAATTCTCGGTTATATTCGTTTTTGTGCAATGCTGAAATTGCTTGATCATCTCGAGTAATGACACGGTAGCTGCTCTGTTAACTGCACTCAGTGAGATCGGATAACTCAAAAGTTTTTGGGACTAGAAAAGTTGTACTAACCAAACGCATCCCTACTATCTGTAAGCAGTTTTCTAACTCTTTATACGGTGTGGTAAACCGTGATTTTGTGTACGATCTCAAACATCATCGATAACGATTTGCTGCCAGTTGGAGTGCGCTTGTTTCATGATTGAGTGCGCACCGTAGAATTGTACTTATGTTTCTACATCCTGCTTTCATCTTGATCTACTGTGTGTGATCTCGAAAGTTACTGCAATAGCTATTTGTCTTTTTTATTCTCTGTTTATACTACCGTACAATGGAGAGTCTGATGCGCATCAAAATTAGTAAAACTTGTATTATGCCAATTATTCTCAAACACGGGGACCTGCGTTTGGTTGTTGTGCTCCAACTGCGGAAGACAACCAGTTCCCGTATTGGTTGAATGGTTTCTTGGCAAGTCAGCTATGAAATCCGTTTCGGCGTGATAAAATTTAATGATTCACAACCGGAGACGTTCAACTATTCAAAATGTGGAAACAGTTTGAATATTTGCTCTAGAGTTTTGCTTTCTTCGTTGAGCAAATGTTTTCTTTGTTGAAAATAAAGCTAACGGACAACCAGGCTGTTTTTTTCGTAACGCAGTTTCAAAATAAATGTAGCATCCTTTGTGTGTTTGAGGTACTTCTCTGTATGAGCACCACAATTGGCAGTGTGGACTCGTCGTAGTGGAGATGTCTATCATACGTTTAAACTGGACGAAGCAAAACTGTTATGTGCGTTTGAAAGACCCAATTAAATCACATCAAACCGTAAAAATGAGGTCTTCTTAAAAAGTAACTATCTTGGAATGCATCCCGACAAGAGTACAGCTAAAATCTTCCACTTGTCTACTCGTCAGAATCTCAGTTAATTCTCCGGCCATCTGTCCGGTCATTTCTGCGATATTGACTGAACCCGACCAATTGTTTTGCCTATTAATGTACAGTGTTTATGAACTTTTTTCTACGAAAGAAATATACGAATTATTTTCTGATGTTAACTCTGAGCAGCCCATACCTGCACATTTGAAACGGCTGTGTGGTAGACATGGTCAATGTCATATGGGACCAGTAAACCTTGCTATGATTTCGCTGTAAACAAAAAGGTACTGCTTGCACTCTCAACTGATTACACTTCTACGCACGTACATTCGCGTCTTGGCATCAACCTATTGGACTTTGATTAACATCTCTTCGGCTGATTAGCATTCAATTTCAGCTACTGAATACCATGATTAGTTGAGTGAAAAATGACAAGCACTTCCTATCTGAATTCCCCATACAGAGAAAATTGTTTCACTGTACGAATGAACCACCTAATCAGTTCTGTCCGCTCTTTTTCACAGTTCTATAAGAAACACCGCATGTAAAAAGGCTGGTACAGTGCATTTGTGAGCAGGGTGCAGACGATCCAATAAAATGATTCACATAGAGAAAAATTCTTGTCGCGGAAGTTGTGAAATAAAAGGTTATTTTCTAATTCTGTCAAAAACAACAGAGATATAAATAGATATGAGTAATGCTACTGTCTAATAAGTTGACAATTTTAGTTCTTTTGAATTGGTTTTGGTAACTTCAAGCAGAATGTGATATTTCTGATAGTAAGAGTATTCTATATTTATCAGTCAAAATTCGTCAGAAGTACATGACCAACCTGTTATCACTTATCAATTATGTGTACCCTGGTGAACTTTGACCACACACCCTGCTGCATTATTTACAACTGTTGAAGTTTGAAGACAGTCACGTAAGTTTACGTTATTTTGTAGTATTGTACTGAAGTCCAAAGACCAATGCAGCTGCTACACAATGCTAGCGGCAGTTCGTTTCTAAGTGACCTGTATTGAGTTGCTGACTTCATTTGGTATGAGATTCTTGACATACTTCTGTTGTATGACAGGCAGTTTCGTTGTGAGTAGTATACTACTCACAACACTATTAACATCAAGTCTTTTAGTCAATAGTATTTTGGAAGTGACATTTTGGACTTTTCTTGAAGCCAAATATAAAGTCAGTGCACTTTGAGGGCGCTTAGAAAAGACAATGATTTGAAGGCGAAATGACTCGTGAGTAAGGCTAACCTGAGACTCGATCATGTTGAAATCCATAGTACAAGGACGCGGATTTTCGGATCACCACTGCATCCACACAACAATCGTGAGTTCTCAACTATAAAGTAGCAGGAAAATGCCCCACACCAAACCCTTATCTTTTCAACGGTTGATTGCAGATCAGTAGAAATCTGCGATTCGTTGATGACTTGTTTCTGGGTAGTACCGAACGTGGACTTTATGTAATTGAGGGAAGTGTAAAATCATGCGTTTTAAACTAACCTTGTAGGAGGTTATTTTGTCCACTGTTGATCTCTTTCGTCTTCCCAAAATGTACTCAACCTTTCTGTCCCTAATATTGAAGAGATAATTGAAAACTAGAAAACTTTGGCGCAACCTTTCATTCATACTACTGAATTTAAAGAAAGCATATATAACTAAATGTGACTGGGCCATTTAAGTAAAACACTTAATCTCCTCAGGTGTACAATTGATGAATTTCACATTTTGAAACAACGATAGAAAACACACCGTTGATAACCGCTACCGACCGTTTTTCTGACTCACCCCAGTTACTGTTTTCCTGTTTATAAAATCGTAATTAGCCTGATAAGAAAATACAGACAAGAAACCTTGTACGCTTCTTTGTCGTTCTCAACTAAGTGAATAGAGTGAAACTAGAGTCTAGTAATTCTTCGCGGAAAAGGCCGGCTGTAAGTTCCATCTGAATATGAACGCTAGGATTGAATGTGAGTGATGTTTAACTTGAAAATAACCAAATCGTCGACTACTCATCAGCTATCCAAATGGGTATATTTTGTTCAATTTATCAGAACGTGATTTGAGTATCATTGAAATGGATTAAAACCTGATTGTTGCAGTAAATCCACGAAATGTCGGAACATGGGGCAATTCCGGCGGTAAAACAGCAAATGGAAATTGTTTGCTGTCAGTGACTGACTACAAATCTCTGTTGGAAGTTTACTCAAAAAAAGCTGAGCCAACTCAAGTCTTCCTTGAGACTTTTGTGTGTTCGATGCTGTCTGTAAACGAGGTAAAATTATCGTCAACGGAAGCTGCTAAGTGTGGCGGTTCAACAGTCAGGAGTAAAATAACCCGCAAATATTAGCCACCTTCAATTTTATGTTTTTGCTGTTATCGGTCAGTATTTTAATGAACATCCGCATAAATATATCAACTTTCAATTGAATTTATCGAAGGTGTGTTTTAGCTAGTGATAACTTTTTGACTTTAATGCATAACATACTTGACATTACGCTTACTTATGATTTACTGATTGGTAACCATGTTGACTAATACATCATTAACCTCACACTGGGTACGACCGAATAATCGTATCTGAACTCTTAAACACTTTCGTTTGTGAGTACTAATCAGGTTGCCCGATCGCCTCGAGAGGAGACACAGTTACTGTCTGTTAACTCAAATCGATGACTTCTCGACTAGGACTTCCTAGACAGGCCAAAATCTCCGATCTCATTAAACCTGCTAGGCGATATTTTGGATTACTGATGATGAAAATCACCCACAATTTATCGCAGCTGTCGTATTCCCATAGACTTTCCAATCGGCCCCTTTCGAACATCAGAAGCACTAGACTCGAGTTTCACTCTCATTAGAGCTCGTCAGTAGTGCAAATCCTTGCCATGGCCTGGACTAGAACTCCGGTCAAATAATCACGAGGCAGCTGTGTTTACCACCGCGCTATTGACTTCACATTAGGCACGACCGAATTATCATCGCATGTGAACACTCAACCACTTTCGCGTGTGAGTACAGATCAGGTTGTCCGATCGTCTCGCTTGGAAAAACAGTAGCGGTCCTGCTAACTCCAGTCGGCAGACCCACGATTGAGACTTCCGTTTCATGTCGAAATCTGCAATCTTATTTAACCCACCGGGCGATAATCCAGATTACTCATGGATAGTTAGGGATTTAAATAACTTAAAGTTGAACATCATTCACATGTGTCTACAGCCTTCGTATCCAAATAAACTTTCCAGCCAGCCTCTTTGGAGAAGAAATTTTTTTAGAGATCGCCAGCAGTATATATCTTTACCACAGTGCAGTGTTCAACGCAGTTGTCTTATAATAGCGTGGCTGGAGTTATTGTCCAGGCCGTGGCAGGGCGATGCACTACTGGTAGGCGAAACTGGAGTCTAATGTTCCTCTTTGAATGTGGTTGGCTGGAAAGTATATCTGAATACGAAATTTGCGGTCAGAATATGAGTTTTGTTCAACTTGAAGTTGTTTGAGGTCTACTATTTGTTTCTGTAGGCTTGTTGGTTCCATCAACATCACTGTTCGGGTGAATGGGAAGAAAAGGCGCCACACGGGTTACTAAGGTTTTTTCACTGGAATGGTGAATATCAAGACGACATTTGGAGAAATCTGTTCCGATTTCGCATGTTCCCGGCTACTCGGTGCGGTCAAAAATAAAGAAACTGATGACATTTTAAACTGTTTCATAAGTAACAAAGTACATATCCGATACATCTCACGGGCGAACTGATTTTGAAGTACTCCGTGACAAAAGTCAACAGTTATACATAGGATACCGTGTTAGAAACATTCGCAGCTCTGTGTGATCAGAATTTAAAAATGGTTCATATGGTAACACATGTGTACACAAGTGTACAAGAAGCATACAACTAGAGCATTGTACCGTTTATCACTTTGTTGGTCTACCGCTGTGTTAGGAAGAGACGGAAGCACACATGTCCTGCGGTGTAACTTGATTGGTCAAAACGCGCACCCTGTGGTGAGACAGTTCAAAACGTGTACATAGAATTTACATGTAAAATGACTGACTGATTCCGAGCCGTGCAGGAAATAGCTAACTAGGCACCAGAGGGTCCAACTGTTTAGACTGCATTTAGCAGGCTACAAGGTAAGCTTATAACTGATGGCAGTGTGATATGTTTATTACGACAGTCACTTGAAGGGTTGACCTACTGGAACGATCAATGCGAGTCAGTTCATAGCATATGCTTGTTATTGATCCATTTAGAATGTCTTTGTTGGATAATAGACTAGGAAAAATTTGTGACGAGATCTAATATAGTGAGAAAGGAATGTGTTAATGAATCATTGATGGTATGAAAGGGAAATCTAGTCTATTTGACGATCAGTAGACATACGTTTAGGTGCTACACATCACGTCTGTTAACGGACGGACAGTAGTAATGCGCAGAAGCATAACATAACCACAACGAGAAAACTCAGAGTCAAGCAAGGTAGCCTGTGATTGGTACGTCCTCGAAGTGGACGATACTGTTGCGCACTGGAGCCCCCATGAGCGTGCTTGGAGCGTCCGTCGTGCTTTGCGTAGTAAATAGTATCAGTGAGACAAAGCAGATGTTGAAAGTTACGTACATTTGACTTGGCATAACTGTGGAGGTAGTTTTTCATCAACATCTAGTGTGCATATAAAACAACTAAATTGCTATTTTCTCTCACGGGATCGCTCAAAATCCCTAAACGTCCAGATCAAATTCGTGGAAATGGCCGATACAAACAGTTAAATTATTTTTACTACTGAAATAGGGGAAGTAGGTCAAATTGAAAAGACGAAAACTTATTTTATAGAGGATATTTGAGAAACCGTCAGCAATTACACTTTGTGATTTCGTTTTGATTCTGACGCAGATGCTTCGGCACACTGAAAGATGTAGGTACAGGATTGTATATTAGTCTAGATTAGGGTGAAAGCTACGGTTTGTGAGACTGGATTCGGATAAATAACTTGTTCACGGAATAAGTAGGTCTGTGACTTCCTACACCCTAAGGCGGTATATGGATGAGTCGGACCGCATTCAGTAGATCTAAAATGCGCCATAGACGGAGAACGATGAAGAGCAAAAAGACACTATACTTAGTTCGGTCTGTAACTAGATATATCTAACACCACTGTTTCCGACACACGTGAATACGGTTTCGATAAAGGCCACGAGATCGAAGCGGTCAAGGTAAAAGTTATTCGAATGATACTGATGTAGTGGAACCACGAATTTTTTGAACAAACTGAGAGGTTGAAGTTGTATTATGATGTGACAGGTGATTCTGGGCTTACCCAACAGAGTTGTATGGGGACACGAAATGACAATGACTTAATATCTTGTACTCCAACCTCCTTATTCGCAGCGTTTAAGCGGATGTACATGAAGTCCATCTGATTTAACTTGTGAGCTGACACAAACTCGGTACTTGTACATGACTTATTCCTGAACGCTTATTTAGTTGACACTCAAAACATTCCAACAGTTTATGAGGATTTTGTAATTGGTTCACCTAGTCGCAGGAAATAACCGAGCCAGATTGCAATTGTGACCATAAAACGCTGGCTTTTCAAATAAAAGTTTGCATTTTTAAAGTTAACCTAAATGACCAGCTTGTTCATGGTGTCCTAGAAACCATCAGTCTGATTGTGGACAAGAAGTAAGTACATACTAATGGCCAAGACCACTGTATAACACACAGAATATGTATAAATGATAACCATGAATAGAAGAAACAGCTTGTTTTGAATAAGGTAACTGGTCTTACCTATGGGCATCGACTCCCCGTTGAAAGTAAGTTAACGTCAATTGTAGGTGATAGATAATTGCCAAATATCTGGGATTCGACTAAGTTCCTATAAGCAATTGGACCTCATAAATTAAATATCTGCCACGCTAC
Source organism: Paragonimus skrjabini miyazakii (assembly GCA_014338405.1). NCBI lineage: Eukaryota > Metazoa > Platyhelminthes > Trematoda > Plagiorchiida > Troglotrematidae > Paragonimus > Paragonimus skrjabini miyazakii. The sequence continues at coordinate 19,541 of JTDE01001539.1, read as the reverse complement.
TTATAAGTAATACAGTTTAAGGGCTCAGCAATGGTGTTGACGGATTCCAGCTTTAACTGATTAAAAACTTTTGCCCGAGTAGTCATTCTGCTGGATCATTCATCGGGTTCCATGGGACACAGTGAGCTGAATCCAAACATGAAATTTCTGAGCTCGCAACAGGGCTTCGTAGCTCAACTTGTAGAACGTTTTCCCGGTTTGGACATGCTGTTTCTGTCGCCGATTGTAATCCAGCCGAAGTCCGGATTTTTCGCAACTGGGTCTCATTTAAATTACGTAGTCTGTTACGCTATTTGTAAATGTTACTTATTTGTTTTCTTGCTACCTGCTATTCTTTGCACATGTGTGTTTGGGATGTCAGTTTTTAAGTCATTATACGTAAATCGATTATCTAGAACAAGTGACCGTGTGGCGGTGATCTAGCAGTAAGCATATGTCTAAATTTTGTAATACTCGTACCATTGCGAAAGGTAAGGACTCAGGCGACGTTTGAAAAACAAAGGAGACTTCTCGTGGGTTGACTCACCTAAGCAAGAAAACGACGTTAGGTTTGAATAAATATCAAGAAGCCATTATGCAGTCGGTTTAGTTAAATATCGACTTCTGACACAGATTCTCACTGGGTGAAGACGGTCGATTATCATAAAGCTCCAACCTATTCATTGTACATTGTTGCGATAAATTATTCGTGACATCAAGGAGTAGCATATGTGTTGAATATGTACACAACGGATCATATCCTTGGGTCTTACGACGAAGAGATGAAGTGGCCACACGTTCTGAGCATGAAAAACCGTAAGGTGTCATAACTGGAATGACTGGCGATCGAGTACTGATCACTGGGAAGATGATCCAGTCAAACTCTGCGTACGTGTGTCATTCCGTTTCTGATGGAGCGTGCCAGTAACCACTTATACACAACATCCATTTCCTTGACCACTTCAAAGATGAAAGTGCCATAGTTACAGCCTTTCGAAGAAAAACACGTCCAGACTTTCCTGAAGGATTGCAAGAAAAGTCACTGAAGTGGTCAGCTTCAATACTGGCTGTAGCGGGCTTGTTATCTTGTGGGCGCTTCTGAGGGACATAGTGAAGGCAGAGTTAGATGCGTTCTGAGTGGAACTCTGTGAATGGAGCCTGGGTGGCTAGACCTAGCAGGTAAACCGACCTTCAACATTCAACGCGATGACCAAAGCCGACCCGACTTGAAATGAAAGTGGACCCCTTGGTGTTCATTGTCACAACGCAGTAGTTGAAGAAAATACCCTTCCGAATTGTCTTCAGTATCAACAGGACAGTTTCCAAACACTCAGTTTACCGATGGCTTACCACCCGTAGTCGATATCATCCGGCATGGGTAACCCACCAGGTGAATATCGTCAAGACGTCATGTGCCACGCTGAAACCAATATCAAGAGACGTGGTTGCAACAATCCGAGCGACGTGGCACCAAAGGAATGCTGGTGCATAATGGAGTGGTTTATAGTGGACGCTTACCTGTTGGATGAGACGAATTACAGCTAAAATAGATCGAGAATCTAGTTCGGCTGTGGGAGAAATGTGCTCAGTTGCTCTGAACAGTGATCTGCCTTTGCAAATAAACCATGTTGATGTTGCTTTTTGGTTGTACAGGGTTGGGCGCAATAACTACACTTCATAGAGAGGAGTGCAATAATGAACAAAGTTGGCGTGTGTGATGGAGGTGGCTAACAGATACGGGTGGTGGAAACAGTTGTTCCCTCTAACAACCTCGTCCGAGCAGAAAGTAGCTATGTTTTGCGGTAGTTTAACACTTTGTTAACTCTCATCGGTCGCACGACCGCAACATACAGCTCATTTACACCAAACAAGTAGAACAACTTATCAATAAGCTTGCGTAACATCACGACAGGTACTATGTTAACAAGGTCATGACAGTCTCATAAGTTGATTCAACTCTTTTGTGTGCATGACGCCAATTGAAATGTTTGGATAAGCACGGATTCGCAAAAAGACAGTTACTTCGGTTTCCGACTGTACAACAACTATTTGGAGGGGCCAACTGGTTCGTTCTTATTAGGGCTCATCATTAGTGCATATCTTTTTCCGGATAGGAGTTTACATTCCGACCCTCGTGCTTGTGTGACTAACATGTTAACCACAACGTAAATCCTTCCGACTTGATTGGGCAAGCTGAACAGTATTCATACAAAGTTGTGGTTGAGTATTTGGATTTGATTGTACAGTCTATCGTATCACCGAACAATCGTGTCTGCTTGCTGTTACTCACAGTATGTACCACACACTTGTCTATCTTGCTACAATAAAGTTCTACCGCTTCACGGTATCCGTCATTTAAGTTCACGATTAGACATTTACACGCTGGGTGTGATACACCAGCTTCATTAATAACCATCGTAGGAGTCGTGAATACAACAGGTCCGTCCACTCCAAAATGTTGTGTGTATCTTGAGTAACTCCTGTTGCTCGGTACACGAAATTTCACTCACTAGGCGCAAGTATTTGAAAGTTACATTTCCCCAGACAAGCTTACAAGGTTAACTGCACAAACAAGCAACCCCAACTGTCTACTTAATGGTTTGAACGATACAATTTACATCGATGAAAAAATGATACCCAACGAGTTTAGCTGTTTAGCTACGCGGAAACATTTTAGAGCCTCATATTTTACGACCATAAAAATCGCATGAGGCATAGAGATTTGCTGTGTCGGTTTGGAAATTTGTTTATTAGAACGCTACCTATCTATAGCAACGGTATGGCTTCACAATAATCAGTTTGAATGCAAGACAATGAACGTCGACGTTTTGTTTAACATGAAAACCAGAACACGTGACTGAAAATATTACTCTAACCCACATTATATACTTTGAAGATTTTATATAAATTTGGTGGACAACGTCGTAGGTTTCCTGCAAAATATATGTGGTTTACTTAATTCGATCATATGCAGTATATTTGATGTTTGGCGTATTGATTTAGGATTAGGGTTTTGAATACGACATTAGTCTGAATGCAAATAGAAGTGAACCAACAGTTTGGAAAACAACAAACCATATATCTGGAAAGTTAGTGAATAATTAAAAATTCCATGTGTAGTGGATCTAAACACTATACAAAATTCAGGTACGAACACAAGATCAAAAAGGTGATAAAAATGGAAAAAATTGACTCACAATAGTTCGATAAATTGCTTTGATTTAGAATCCCACTACACCAAATGTAGTATCCAATAGATACAATCCGTGGTGCCGTTC
>JTDE01001539.1:0-10758 GCA_014338405.1 Paragonimus skrjabini miyazakii | reverse complement strand
ATCCAATGTCGTGTTAGTCTGTGACACGGTGGTTGGATTGGCAGCAGGGACAGTATTCCTCTGCCGATTCAGCGTATACACACGAGTCCGAATGCTTTCCAAAGTACGACCTGGGAAATGTGACAGAAGCCGATGATGAAGTTCGCGTCGAGTAGCACGCGACGGAGCCAGTGCATTGGCACATTTGATAAGAGAAGCCGATTCTTGCTGAGACCAACTGGATCCGGCGGTTTTCACGGACATGAGCTTCTCATGGTTGCGTTCGACGGGGTGTGCATGCCTTCTATGTTGACTGAGACCAATTTTGGTGGGAAAGCTGCGGTCACAGTTGGCACAGTCAAAGATGGTGGCAGGCTGGGTGTCCACTTCTTGCTCTGAACCATTCCTGCGTCGATGCATACGAGTATGCGCCGACAAGCCAGCATTCAATTTGCAAACCTGACTACATTCTGAACAGGTGTACTCCGCTTGCCTATCCTGTGTACTGGTAGTTGCCTGCACGGAGGTACTGGTGGTAATTTCATTGTCTTGATCGAATGTAATCAGTACGATTAACACTAGGTACAGTGGTTGGCCCTATCTGGAGTTGTTGAACTCTTAGCCAGTCAAGGTTTGCACCGAGACCGTCCAGTCGGCACCACGAGGAGGTGGTTCAGCGCTCCAACCACGGACAATCACTCCACTACAACAATTGCTGCAGACAAATCATCATTTTGATGCAGTGTGTAGGATGCAGTGAGGTAAACAGATCACTCAAAAAAGTGAACATGTTGTTTGATGGTAGTCTGTACGACAGAGTGAAAGGAACGTGAAGTGTATCCGAAGGCGCACTTATCATCACAAATGTAGGACCTACCGAATATGCGAAAAAGTGTGAGACCGTTGATACCCGCAATTTCCATAAACAATGCACCTAGACACAATCTACCCGAACGATAACTGGGGTTTCTGAAACTGTTCAGAAAAACTGATTCTATTCTTACAATGTGTTGTAGTTTTCAAATGTCTCGTATACTGGCAAAACAAAAGCATCCGTACAACGCACACTGACATAATTGACTCACTCTCTTTATGTACTGACGTGCTGCTAAATGAAATAATTAGTATCAGCAACAAACAAATCCAGACGAAGCAAAATCTGTACCGACTATCCACTGGGCAAGTTAGAGTGGCTGTTGTTACTTTGATCTTTAAGCGTGAAGTTCTGCTTCATGGGAACATCTTATACACACAGTGATGGCATCTTCGTGGGCAGACAACTTAGTAAACAGATATCACGAAGTCCTTATATCACCGTTATGTAGACGATGTCTCAGTGATCTATTCACAAGTTGGAAAAGAATGTGGGGGTCAGATTGCGGGTCAACTGACTACATCAGAACATAAGACTCGGATGCGAACTTTAGCGAGATGATGCAGAATCAACGTCAGATTACTATAATCACACATCCGATGTGGCAGCTTTGTTTCGGTTTAACATATTAATCTTATTGTAGGGACATTGTTTTCATACAGCAAATGTATTACACCATTTCGACAACCCGGAAGCAAAACGTGTGTTGCTTATGAGCAACTTCAAAGGCGATGAATACCTCGGTAGTTTGACCGACAACCATTCGAAAGCTGTTATCACATACGAGGTACCCTTTGCAGTTCGATGGATCTTTTCCCACAAATGGCATTTTACAAAACCAATATACTCGTCAGCAGGCTAAATCGTGCCTTACAATGCAATTATTCCTCAGATGTACCAGGTGTTAGTCATGACGTCACCGGATTCCCCTGCTTTCAGTTAAAGATGCAATGACCCGTCTGGACAACACGCAGCACACACACACATATCCAGATGAGGAAAAGACAAATATATCATCGGACAACCCAGCGTAATCTGAAATGAATCAAAAGCCGAACGGACTAAAGTGTAACCTCATTTATGCAGTCACAACGTAACCGACGGCCTACTTCATTGAATCCACAAAGTTATTTTAATGTAAGCCGCTGAATAAGCGCTTTTGAGACGCTTCGTATCAGTTATACAACTGACAACGGTCGGTTATTTAGCTTTACGCTCGTTTGCAACGCATAATTCCGGATAAATCAAGTAACTACAAACCTAATCGAACTGACCAAGAATTCAGAGGGAACGCCCGAACACTACACAGAATAGAGTACTCTGTTCTACAAGCTAAATATCTAGGAACTGCGTCCACCCGAGGTAAATATGGAAGACTATGGAACCTAATTGTCGGTTTGAACATTTTCGTTAGAGCTGAACAAATTTGTCATACTATGTCAACATTTACTTCGCTCTCATTGGTCGTAGAAGTAAAAAAATGTTGCTTATATGCATTGTGTAAGTAGGAACAACCAGAAACTAAGCATGCACAAAATTACTTCCAGTGGTCTGTCTTCCGGACCACTGCAATCCAGTAGGTTCCTTAAACCATCTTTGTGTACGCGACGCTCGCTGAAAAGTATAGATAAGCACGGCGTCGCAAAAAAGACAGTTATTTTGCGTTCCGTTTGTGCAACAATGATGTAAATGGGCTAACTGGCACAACTTGGCGACCTGTTTCCTGACGTGTTTTGTAATCGATGAAGTAGGATTTCGAGCAAATGGTTGACGAAGATGAGACTGGTGCCTCATCAGCCAGTATGATTCTTAACGGACTACTTAAGGTTAGATCAATTATTTGTCAATTTACAAATTCTTCAACATGAAACTGAAAGTTTACTATGCATACTAAAATAATAGCTTTATCGGAGTTAACTTGAACAATTATATAACCATTTCGACTGGTCCTGCTTACTTGATACATAGTATCCCTGTGTGTGCGTGTCTGTGTGTGAACCGGCTGAATACGGATGTCTTAGAGGCCAATGTTCCTGAGGAGCAGTGCGGATTCCGGGCGACTTGGATCGACCTGGTGTTTGTTGCCCGACAGCTTCAGGAGATGTGCTCGGAACGGAACCAGCCCCTGTATATTGCCTTCGTCAACTTCACCATGGCGTTCGATTCCGTGAGCCGCGAGGCACTGTTGGCGGTGCTTGGTAAGTTTGGATGTCCAGGTAAGTTCGTCAGTTTGATTAGATTGTTGCATGTGGGCATGAGGCGAAGGTGTAATCGTGTGGATCTACCTCTGATGATTTTGACATTGTCACTGGCGTGAAGCAGGGTTGTTTCCTAGTCCCAGCCATGGTAGCAGTTGCTTTTTAGGATTCTGGAGAGCAAGATGTTAAGGTATAGTGCCGGACGGATGGGAGTCTGCTGAATGTCCGGTGTTTGACACCCCAACTCGGTTACATAACTCAACGATGCACATGCTTCTGTACGCAGATGACAGCGCGCTGTTTGCACACAGCGAGGACGAACTACAGCGACTGGTCACAGCTTTCGCGACCGTGGCATCCAAGTTTGGGCTGGATATCAGTACAAGTAAGACATTTTCTTTCTTTCAGCCATCTCCGTGGGTAGGCGCTATCTGTGCACTTTCACCTCAAATCCATGTTAATGAAGGTATTGTCGACAGCTGCACAGATGTCTGCTACTTGGGCAGCAATCTGTCCACCGATCTGTCCGTGGACCGCGAGAAAGACGTGTTTGGAAGAACCACAGTCTGCGGTTTTCTTCTTCTCCTCAACTTTGTTTGTGTACTGAATGAAGAATAGTCTGCCCAATCTTTTCGTAGTTCAACCTTGAGCTTTGCTTTTTAACTTTCTCCTCTCTCGAATGCAGTCGCGTGTATTCGTGTACTGAAATGCTTCCTGGATTACATTTTACATATCTTTCCTCCTAGTATAGATCTTGTCATTGCAGTCTCTCTCTCTCTGTTTATTTTCCGAGAGATAAGGGTTTCCTTTTCGTGCTAGCCATTCGATTGGCTAACCAGCATTGACCGGCTGGACACAAAGGCCTCATTCACACATCTACTGGTCCCATTCTTTTGGGTTTACACCAGATACGTGGTGTGTGAGTGGGATCGCAAGTGGTGCAGCGCAAGCCACTCGGGGTGATGGTTTAAGGCGCAGACGTTCTTTGGCTTCAGTCACTGTGACAGGCCAATCCATTTCGAATCCCGCCATCCGTTCTGTTCTTCCCTAATCAACTGATGTAGGTAATCAGTAGGTTTTGTATTTGCCGTTGGCAATAGCAAGTGAAGTGGTAACATTTCGTAACGTCTACTATCTGCTCCACTGGAATAGCTAGCTAGAACTTGGTGTTTGAGTTAAATATGCCAACTTGGGTGTTATTGTGTCTCAGGGATCCTGGTTGCCTGAGGACATTGAAGATGGAGTCGTACAACATGAATGTTCCAGGTGCTGCTATATGGATTGCCTTGTGTGATATACTAGGCATGTTGAAAATATTATTACTCACATCATTAAGGCAAGTCCGTGTGAGTTTTCTTTTCCAGGTGAATACTTATGTAAGCCCAGCTATGCAAATGATATTAGTTTAGCAGTATCATGGAATATATGTTTATTTTCCAACTTTTTATCGGTGATAGTTGCAGTTTTGTTGACCACTTTTCGATAGAACTTTTTGATGCCCCACCCACGTCACTCTACAGTGTATGAGGTAACCCCAGCCGATTTTGTCGACTTTTCTCAGCGCTTTTGTCATGCACAAAGTTACAACGTTGCATATAGTCTTGAGTCCACAGCTAAATTTAGCCTTCTCTAACAAAACGCAACTGGCAGTTGTCCACAGGCCGTTCTCACTTGGTAACTCTGGCAATCCTACTGAGAAGCTATCTCTTGTGGTTTAAGTTCAACTCATGATAGTCCATTCACTCGTCTAAAACGTACAAGTAACCGATGACAGTCTCTTTTGTAGAACTATATCAGGTCTCGGGACCTTATGCCTTCATCTGTACACGACGACCCGTCTGTCTGTTTTGATCAGTTGACCGGTTATCACAAATTCTGATTTGAGATTTACTGCTCATCGGAAACTATTCTTATACGTGCTGACAGTTTTTTCTTTCCGTTCCTCGGACAAATTAGAAATTTGGCGAGATAATTTCACAAAGTGAAACTGAAGTACACATCAGCATCTGTCAGATGTTAAGTAGATTAACGTTTCACTAGCAGTCGCAATATGCCTGAGGTTATTGTTGATCACCTTCAGCTTATTCTTTCATAACAGCAGTAGGAACTGATGGGAATATCGACCTTGCTGTGTTCACCTAGTTAGAAACGAGAGCTTGACAAGTTCATGAGCTATTTTGCATCCCATGTTGACTACACGACACTACAGCTTGCACTTCTCAACCGAAATTCGTCGCTTTAAAAATTTAAAACAGTACGCTCCCTTCACCTATGTGAACAAAACATTTAGTACATGTAAGGTGTTAGATGTAAGCATTTTCTATTGACTCTTCAGTACCAAGTTTATGATAACAAGAATCGGCCTTTTATAATAAACAGTTAGGGGGACAGTCAGTCAGTGGGTTAGGGTAGGCATCTAGGTCCAGGGCAGTGTCAGTTTCACGAACAAGTATTTCTGAACAAAAATCACAAGAATTTTTGGTTAGGATTGAATAATAGGATTCTGAGCATGCAAACCTGGTCGATAACGTCACCAATGATTGGAACGCGTCTAACGACTACTGATAATGGCTTTTTGCGTGTTTCAGCGATATTGTCGTTGCTCATGAATACGGGCTTGGATGAATGATCCTCCACTTTGGAGATCAAACACCTCTCGGTTTTGCCTACGTAACTTTTCAGGCAGTTGTATGTAACTGTAGATTTAGTATTGATGGGTCAACACGAAATGCATGCACCTACCACGCTCCGCGTCCTAACTGTTTCACCCAAAATTCTAAGGGGTACAACTTGTTTCAGATTAAGTTGTATCGACGTTTTGTTTTCGCCAGTGAACGACAATCAATATGAAAAACTTTCGAGTGGCTACTTTCTCCTTTATGTAAATAATGAACTCCACCTCGATCTTTTCTACTTATCTAAGAGTTACGTTGAGTAACTGTACGAATATGTCACATTCGGCCACGTTATATCAAAGAGAGAGAGTTATTTCATTTTACTCCCAACCTCTCAAATTATTATGTGTGTGCATCCTCACTGGACATGCCGTTCGCCTGTAGTTTGCCGTAGTATATTGTCAAGGAATTGTATACTTCTATCATACTGTTAAAGCGTTTATTACGTAACGCAGAGGTTTCTCGTGAAAACTGGCGGATTTTATTTCTTCCAACCATTTTGCAAGTGCATCATTGTGTTTGGTTACGTTTGTCTAAATATAGTTCTACACTTTCCGTTAGATCCATGGACGCATTCTGGTGTAAACTTCTTCGCTTATACCCTATGTGTCTGCACCTCTGTGCGAAACCAGCCTACGCAATTTAGAATCAACTAAGAAACGATAGCAGAACCTATTTCTAGACACCTGAATTGATCGTGACCTTTAACAAAGTTCGCGATATATTTCCTAATGACTAGGATTAATAGCAGAAACAGTCGAAAAAGTATCAGCAACGACGCATTAAACCTCATCCTTACAATGCCAACTGGACAATCCAAATGCAAACCTTGACTGGAAGTGCGTTTACCAACTCCAAGTAAGGGTTAACTACACTATATGGTTTTAATGAATTGATAACCATCGACAATAAAAATGAAAATTCCGCCAACCTCTCCACTATTACACAGACAGAACGACCGCATCATTCCTGTACAGAATGTGGTCAGATGTGTAAATCTAATGCTGCTTTGCCGATATGTGTTCGTATGCTTCAACACACGGATGGAGCAGAACAAGAAGTAGGCGCTCAACCTCACACACCGTATGACTGCGTCAACTGTGAACTCAGCTTTCCGACCAAGACTGGTTTCAGCCAGCACAGAAAACGTGCGTATCCCATCAAACAAAACTGGAACAAACACAAGTACATAAAAAAGAGAATCCAACTGATCTATGCATCAGTCGGCTTCTGTTTTCATAACTGCTGACGAACTAACTCCGTCGTGGCCCACTAGACATGAACTCCATCTCCGACCTCCATCGCATTTCCCAAATCGTTTTCTCCAGAGCACCCGGACACGCATATATGCTCCTACCATCAGTGTAGCTATCGCTTCACAGTCAAGCATGGTGTTAAGTGTTGAATTTTAGTAAACATAACATCCCAGATGGTTTACCTATTTGGTCCAAACAAGCATAACTTGAGTCTAAATATGAGGTCTTCATACTCAACGACGAACTGTTAGCAACCGCCCCTTGTCTCCATACAGATATTTTCACCATGAGAGGGCCAGGATCATTAACTAACATGTATGATTCTCCGGCGTTTCCGTACATCTGACGGGTGGTCACTAGATGGTGTGTTGCAACAAGAGCTTACACCACCAATAAGCAGATAGGGGAAGCCAACTGCCCAACCGTTCAGACATTAGAACACCAACAGAAGAAAGATTTGTGGTTAATTTCAATAAACTGAATAGTAGTTCATTCTGGATTGTCCGTAGTATTTTTTATTCCTTTATGCTGCTAAATCGGCGTTTACTCTCCCTTTCTCTTTTGAGAAATGTCTGGCTATGAAGGAACATTTTTTGTTCCGGTGACTGGCTTCGATTGTGCCAGCTTTTACGTGCCTTGGAGAGCCGTTATCGGCTGTGACATGTAACACAATCACTTCCACTTGATGGTTATGATGTTATATGCTTCTTTCACATTGGCTTGTGTAACATTTAAACTGGGCCACACAAATGAGTCCAGTGGTTCAGAGACGACAAGCTCACCGGAATCGAGAACAAGTGCAACTTTGTTGTGGTGTGTGAGTATCTCGTCCAGACGTTTCAGTGAGGAGAAGATTGGCGCAGAATGGAGACAACGAACGATGTACATATTCATACTATTTATAGTCGGCTGTATGCTGATAAGTTCAGAGGTTCCTACGTGTTTACAGGTGAGGGAAAGTTCATTACTCGTGCGTACCTGTCTCTGAGTCGGCAAATTCAATGAAGCTACTGGTTGCAATCTTTTCAACAACGAACACTGAACCAACATTCCGTCAGATGTGCACATTTAATGACTTGCGATACTTGGCTAGATGACGATTATGAAGCTGGGCGTGTAATGTTTTACAATTATCAACCGATTCAGCCGTGACCACAGAGTTGGGCAATGCGTTCCAGTGTGATCAGATCTTAACCTTGAAGTAGTTTTACCTGCAGATCATCCTACCTCTCCCAATACTGGACTTCGGTGAGTGATCCAACAAACTTTCATCCTTGTTTATTCGGAGATATGCCAGTGGATAACATAGGATCTAGAATATTTCGTAGATAGGAAATAAGCCTCCCTTGAGATGTCTGTCAGTCGTCGAAAATCGACATAATTCCATCAGTCTTTCTGGGTAAGCAATTTTCCCGAATGACATAATTCTTCTAGTGGTCCGTCCATGAACACTTTCGATATATGCCAACTCATTTTAATTTAGGGAAGGCAAGCCTGTATGTTAGGTTTCGGGTATGGGTGGATTATGGAAACGAACATGGTGGAAAACACTTCAGGGTGGAAGGTTTCACAAATTCTTCCTAAGCGCAATTTTTAGACAAACCCAAACTGTCTGCCATTATGTTTCCTAGGTCTCGTTCGCATATTGACTCAAGTAGCTGTGTTTTCAAATGAGTAGTAAGCTTTGAAAAAGTCAAGGTAAACCACACTAATGGCCAGCCATGCGTCGGCGGTCTTCATGCAAACGTCACGAGCAATCAGCAAATTCGTGACGCTTGAATATCCCTCACAGAAGGTATGATACTCCTCGGTGATCAACCCGAGGTTGACAACGTTGGTCTCGAGAAAGTCATCTTGTAAGCTCCCCATTACTTTAGAGACCATTCATATCGGAGCCATTATTTGATAATCTTCTTGGTCGTCTCAACGTTCAAGTTTGAAGATAGGTGTGCTTGAGGATTGTTTCGAAGTTGCCGGTAGACGACTAGTCGACATGGAACGATTGAAACGTACTGTAAGTGGTTCTGGTGATTCCGTGGCACAGCTTTTCAAGACGACAGGGGGTATCACCTGCGGACCGGGTGATATGTGAATAGGTAAGCTTAGAAGAGACCGAAACCCTAAAAAACTGTACTCCGGCTGGATTCGAACCAGCAACAGAAACAACATGCCCAAACACAGAAAGGCATCACCAGCTGAGCCACGAAGCCACGTCGAGAGCTCAGAAAGTTTACATCTCGATCTATTTACTCACCCAACCAACCGTGTCATATAGAATCCATCAAATGATCCAGTAGACTGACTTCCCAGACAGAATTTCCCGATCTGTTCACCCTGAAATCTACCGACGTCACCGTGGAATATTAACATTGTATCAACTATGAGTGGTCTGGCAATGCACATCTAGGGGTTCCCTGTGAGCAGAAGGTGGTCTGTAAACCACAGTGAGTGAAATTAATTATCCTAGTAGCACATGACACTAACTGAGATTAGGGTTTGTACGTGACTGTTAAGGTCAGTTAGAACTAAACAGGGCCAATGAGGCCAAGCTTGACCCATATAGATTAAACAAAGTGTTTTCTAATGAATCAGTTGCCGTTTAAAGAAGGTTTAAGTCACTTTGGAGACTAAGCTGAATACATATTTGTAAAAAATTTTGCCTCTAAGCTAGTTGATTATCTGAATGATTACCTATGATAAATAAGCAGTCGTGATCGCCGAGGCCATTCTTCCGCTGGAATAAATTCGGTTTAGGTATATTTATAGTTATTGCGGTTAAGTTTATTCCTTTGTATATTTCAGAATATAAAGCGCATATGATTGGTCTATCTGAGACATCCAGGTCTAAAGTGTATAAAAGGCTTTTTCAATCTACAATGTACACTAGCTGACAAGCATCTCTATGGGATTATAGGGTTAAATGTTCTAAATTGCACATCACTGAGAAAGTAGTTTCACGTAAGTTGTAACTGAATGGTTTGCGTGAACGCGATAGAATCAGATGGTGGTGAATTTGCAACCGAACAGGCGTGTGATGCATTCATACAGGTTAGGATCATACACACCAAGTGAACACACGTCCATGGATTAATTCAATGTTGGAATATTCATTGATCCACTGTCATATTTAGTTGTGAAACGGATATCGCCCTCTAACGTTCGTAAGATAGATGTGCACAAGTATTTCCTGGAGAATAACATTCCTTCAACGTATAAATGGACGCCGTTGAAAACGCTCCATTACTTTATCCCTCAGTTCCCTAAAGACTCTCGAACTTCACTACATACGCCACTAAGTTGTTCAAAGAAGGCGATCGGTGATGGCGTGTATATGCATTTCGGTCAGAAACTGTCTGTTAAAAAGCAGCCTAACTACTGTTCGTACACTATCATTTGTGCAGTCCTCCTGCAAGTGAGCATGGAGAGGATGCATGCGTATAATCCATCAAGACTACAATTGTGGCCAAACCTTGGAAGAATTAATCAACCTTTAGTCGGTTATTTTTGTCAAAAGAATGTACTGCGGTATTGTAAAACCTACATGCGTTAGTTCCTACCTGAAGGATCTAGTTACGGAGTTGAAGGAATTAATGAGAAATGGACTGTGACTACGTCGTTTGTGATGCACCTGCTCGTTCGTTCATGAAGCGGGCTAAAGAGCATGCTGTCTATTTTAGCTGCGAATGTTGCATGCTGAAGGGAGACCCTGCTGGGAACCACACAGACTTCTCTGTTTTTTTATACAGCTGCACGTACCGGTGCAACGTTTCCTACAC
>JTDE01001538.1:135435-148638 GCA_014338405.1 Paragonimus skrjabini miyazakii | reverse complement strand
CGATGATATGCACTACTGATGAGCTCTAATGAGAGCGAAACTCGAGTCTAGTGCTTCTTTTCGAAAGGGGCCGACTGGAAAGTCTGTGGGAATGCGACAGCTGCGATCAATTGTGGGTGATGTTCAATCTATATGAAATATACTTCTGTCGGACAATTCAGCGTTTATTGTGCAAGCCAGGACAAGAATTAAATTCATACAGTATAAACATGGCTGGTATACACTGCTACAACGTCTCCACCACGTATACACTGACCTGTTGGATTTGGTCAACTATAAGGCACATGCAAATAGTTGTTAAGTTCGTGTTACCTGTTTTATCCGGGGTTCTAGTCCTTATCTCGGCTGGTGAATAATTCCTCATTGTGATTGGTTTTACGCGGGAAATATCCGATCGAATTGTTTAATAGGTTGGTCCATCACACTGACGATCAGTAAGGTAACCTCTGCCCTGGGAGTCCAAGTTATGAGTATCGGAACAAAGAACTGGCTACATGCTTAGCTCATGTGGTCCGCCCACCTGACCGTAGCCTGTCATAAAAGCACAAGTTTAATCCTCGATACCTGGCAATCACAAACGAATGTGGCTGGGCGTTTACTTACGATGATTCAGCCGTGCCTAATATGAGGTCAGTGGCACGGTGGTCAACACAGTTGCCTCATGATCGGAGTTCCACTCCCGGTAATGATAAGGATATACACTACCGGCGAGCTCTGGGAAGAGTGAAACGCCTGCTGTTGTTCAAAGTCAACTGACTGGAAAGTCTATAGGAATGCGACGGTTGCGATCAGTTTTGAGTGAACTTCGGTCAATACTTAACAAAACAAAATCCCATGCTAATTATCAGTAATCGTGTGTACCTCTTCGGGTTTCGATCAGATGTCGATGTGGTTCAAACCACTGAATAACTTGTCTTACGAGCTATCGTGCAATGAATTGTGTTGAGTATTTCATCGCACTCAGAGAAATGAATAAACTTCATGAATTATTATGAGTTATGGAGGAACCTGTCATACATCTTTAAACGGTGAATATCTTCGTCATTACGCATGTTGGATTATTCGACAGAAAACATCGACAACATTTTGGACGTAGCTGTTACACTTAGTGATATTAGTTTTACGAATAAAATGTGGACATCACACCATCAAACAGTGTTCGTCCTTTCCAGGGAATACATCCTTCCATGCTTCTTTTGTTAACCAGTATAAACGTTCCCCGTTTCATAGCGCCGATATCGTTCTACCCAATTTTATCAAATTTGGATGGCGTCTTATCAAGATAAGCCTAGGCCAGAAATTAAAAGCGAGAATAGCCAAAACCGACCACTGCGTTCTTCTAGTGGTTGTCGAACTACCAATTAATCCGTCCACTCAGTGTTCGCGTAAGTTGGTTAAAGCAATACTCTTATCTATCTCTCTGATTTGAAGCCCTTCAGATAATCGGACCATCAAAAAGTGTGCATTCGGTTCAAACGTAGCTGTGCTTCATGATACGTGCAATACGTGTATTATTGAGTAATGGTAGTTCAAATGTGTTACTTTACCACACTTGTGCGCGTAGATATGAAATTACTATACGTGACTATGTCATATTCCTTTATATCACTTACGGACAGTTGTAGTATGATAGATTAGCTTTCAAATGGTTCATTACAGTGCATCATCATCATCTCAGTTAATTAGACATTCTGTATGCACTGGGGCTAAGGTAAATGCAGTATATCAAGACTGGAACACTGTTGACACATTCTGACTGAAGTCACAAATCCCAATGCGTCTTCATCTCTAGCACTTACAGGGTAAAATACTTCGACATATTTGGTCAGATGGTTATTCCTTTCGGTAGTGATGTTGACATTACACAAAATCCAATCGATTGTTGTGTGCATTTTTCAAAGTATAATTTACGAGAATACTTATCCCAAATAATTAAATCTAGTCTTAGTGCACTAGGGTTTGTTTCAACAAAAGAGATTGTTCCTTATGTTTTACACCATGTACCTTGGTTTGTGACTAGTTTAGTGCGTACATTGGGGAACTAAAAGGCAGGTCTCAACTCCAGGATGACGACGGACCAGAAGCGACTATTGGAACTGCGTGTATGCACTACGGGGAACGTGTCACCAAGGCGAACGACAGTGTACTACTGCCCAATGTGTGCGGATGCAGGTCAGCCATGCGAATCAGCGTACGCGTTCGTTGTTCTATGTTTGCATATAACTTGTAAAGGATTTCGTGCAATACAAAACTTCGCGGGCCAGGCGTCTTGTGTGGTCACAACATTTATACGGTGAACTGACGAGCACCCAAGATGAAGTTACCCTCTAATTACAATTTTTCTCAATGCACCACAGACAACGATAAAGAGACGACATCATCTTGAGTGCGACGCTGATTGTGCTCAAATCGGATAGTTAATTCAATTGAGTAACTGGTTCCCTCTGATGTAGGTAAATGTGGTCTGATTAAGTAGTTTCCATTGTGACAGAAAGTTACGTCATCGAGGTTGTTGAGTGTGAACTTGTACTGTTCAAATGCTCCAAGATAGAAGGTATACACAAGTTACCTAACAAAATTTGCAAACGTTTCAGATTCACTATGAACACTGAAAAGCACAACAAACTGCCTATCTGGTTAGCACCGACCATACGAAGACTGGATGGAACACTGGAGACATCAGTTAACCGAGAACAAACACATACGGACCGTTGTATGTCGTAGGTTAGTCAATCAGCCCGTGTCTCGTAACCAGTAGACAAAGAGCGACCAAGTGTCACATCCAAAACATAGGCGCAAAGTGAAAGTAAGAACATGAATCAACATCGGACGTCTTGCAAATACGATCATATGACTGGGTATGACGTACTCACCTACGGATGTAACAGGTCGGGTAGTCGCTCAATCCCCGAGGGAAGGGCACGCACGCGTACACATACAGGCACGTAAAAATGCATCGGTAGACGCATACTGTGGAGCTGAGGTCACATCACTGACCAACACATCGGCTATCATAACAACTGCTCAACTTGCCACAAAAGTAGCTGCATCTGATCTCTGCCGAGAAGAGCAGAAACACATTGCAATGCCGCAGAACTCAGGATGAAGAAAATGTCAACCAAGCAAATGTCACCACCAAATTTAACACGAATGAAGTCAAACACCTCGTACATCTTGTTTAACATGTTACCTAATGGACCAATTTTATTCGCATGCTAGCCGTTTTCTTTCTTGGGTCTAGAAACTTTAGGCAGGAGCACAAGAAGAAGAGGAAACCAAAGGCAGCGCCACTCAAATTTGCATTTTCTATGAAGTCGGCTGTGAAATCATTCTTAGTCGACCGTAAACGTTGACGCGATGAGCCATCTCTTTCAGTCTGTCTGCGGTACTTCACTGTGTTTTCATCCTTCCAGATTATCCGAATATGGTGTGTGGAGAGACAATTCCTAGCTGCCTATCGTACAGCACTGGACACACCTAGCCCCATTTTCTCTCAAGAGTTTTTAGGGTTGGACAGCTTGCTGCGGTAGAGAAGAAACGCTCCGAAGACTAAGTACTCTAAATAACAGAATCCTTCCAGCACAGCAGCTATTTTCGACCGACCCTCCCTCGAACATTGACACTCCTCATCCCTTGTCATTATTCTTCGTGTGTATCACCCTGTAACTGTGATTATCCAGGAAGACATTATATACATATATATACTCTTTCTCTGGAATACCGAAGCCTTCTGGGAAAGAGCTATATAGCAACCATAGTAAATAATATTTTTGATAGTCGCACTCACTACGTTTTTGGTGATTTTGGTTTTTCACCTACTTTTGTTTTAGTCAAGCTATCCCTTTTGTAATATCCGTTCCGGGGCTACAAACACAACTCGTTCCGTGCCTCGCTAGCTTGATATATTTATCTGTACACTCTGTTTCCCAGGGTCGATACGGGGGTCAACACGTTGAGTCTTTGTTTTGCATTGTCGATCGGTTTTCGATAGCGAGTACTGATTGCGTAGTATTCTGTTGGACTGGTTTCAACAGTGGCTTTCTTCAAATGTGTTGTCACCGAACGGTTGTTGTATTCGTTTACAAAACTCCTGAAAATAGCCACTGGAAATGTTTGACACATTAAAAGGATACCCACGAAGTTTCATCAGATGCAGCCGGCTACAAACGGGAGAGAACTCAAAGTTTATGAAACAGTGAACGAAACAGCTAACCACATCGTACAGCAAAAAACTTATCAGAACTCATTGCAAGACGGCTACAATCACACAACTCGACGCAAACACATAACCCAAACGCAACCATGCAAAGAATACGTTAAGATCAAAGTGACAACTACGGTTTACCGATAGAAGAAAAGTAAATGGAAATTCAAATGCAATGAATACGAAAGCATGGCGCCATCCAAACGGAACGCAGATTATCTAAGGGATTAGGAGAACACGGCTCAGCCATCAAGGAACGCGATCAAATTTCGCCTGTCCACGGGGGGCAAACTAAAACGTAAGCAAATTGGAAGTCGTGGAAGTCCTTAGTAAAACAAATACTAAACGCGAAAGAAAGTTTTTGGAAGCCTGTTACTGGTCACCTAGTTCAATAAACCCAGGTCGATTTAGACGAATCCTATGAACTTACGCGAGGGAAGAATTTTAGGAGACGTATATGCGGTCATGATAAAATATAATTGCTCAGTGGAACAAATCATTGGTCAAAGCCAAACTAGCGATAAAGAAACTCAAAATAAAGCGTGATCGGCCGAGTCGAAGATAACAGAAATAACAAATAACCAATCAGACTTCATGGCAAATGCAATAAGGAGCGATCAACTAGATTAAAAGCCTACAAGTGTATATGAAAACAAACATTTGTCAGTCTAAGCCAACCACAATGTTCAGATGTGTACATTTAAAGTTCTAGACACTGATGATGTCACCTCGTTCAGTGATTCAAAACCTGAAATTTAAAGACCATGCTCGAAAAATAACCTTTTTTTGAGGGAACCAATTTTGAACCAATGGTTTGTACATAGATTCGTTATTTTTCAAGTTCTAACTACTTTTGTAAAAAAAAATATATATATGCTGTTCAAGAGATTATTTGTCTATGGATTCAAACCGAGGACCTCTGAACAGGGAATCAGATATGTCTACAAATGGTATATTGACGTCGTACTAGAATGATAAAACGTTCGCTATTCTGATGCAGAATCGCTTTGATTGCTTATGTTAATTTTCATATCTTCGAACAAACTGGTCCCACACATGTTGTAACTTTCCAACTTCAATAAGGAATGGAAAAATTGAGTCAATTTTTTCAAAATAATCAATGGACCAAGCCGTCAGGCGGGGCTGTTTCATCACAGGGTTGCAACAGCCTCTCGAACTAAACGACAGTTTATCACTGTCCATTCAGACCACAAACCTGGGCCAGTTCTATTAAAACGGTTATCCTGTTAGTTGATTCAAGTAGCAGATTTCTTAGTAAGTAGAACCAGTCCCTCATGAGTAAGTAACACACAAACGAAGCACACGTCATTTACAACCGGATGACCAGAGGTCATTCATGACAGCCCACATGACAGTGATGACCGAAGGAGTTTCCTGACCGATCGGTAATGCATTAGACAGCAGTCAGCTGAAAAACTTTACAAGTACACATGTACTTAAAAAGTAGTCCACTCTTTAAACTAGTGTCAATCGATTGTTAAACGGTTCCGACATGAAAAGTAAATGTACTTTCAGACATGCTACACGCTCTTCACTCACTGCAGACAGATCACTGAATAAGACGTTGACAATCTCTTCCTGATAACCGAAATAAATGCAGGAAAATATCCTTATTCGATCTGAGCTCGTTTGTTGTGATCTGTTGACTAGCTACCTCACTTTCTGCTTCACCGTTTGCATCCCTGAAAATTCAATCATCATTCATGAGGACGGTTTTTCTTTTAGCTGCTTCAGTTGAACTTGTGAGAAAAAAGAGTGGGTTTATGCGGTAGTTAGAAATATGTAATAGAGTTCGGAAATATACTTAGCACAAACCCAGAGTAACTTTTTACGCTGTAGTAATAAAGCAGCAAGCTAGCTAACGAAATCCTAGTATAATCAGTATTTGTACAACGTAAATATTTATGCAGTAAAACAACAGTGGCACACACTGTTCCGTTATGAATTACAATCACTACAGTTTATAAAGTGAAGGATTAGTTTTTGGTGAAGTACACCTTGTGATCCACCAGATGAAACTTAAATATTTAATTGTCGTGCACATCTACACATTTTTGGGCGATAAAATCAGTCGAAAATCTGGCAAATCATGAAGAGGCTGAGTGAATAGGACTCTTCTCTCAGTAGCTGAGTATTTAATATTGAAAAACAACAACTTCTTGGTTCCAACAGTTGTCTTTTCGTTTATCCGTCTACTCCGGTAAGACCTCGACTGTTGTTGAACACGTGATCTGGTTCTAATCTAGTAATGCAAGCCGTTTATCAATAATGGCTTTCAAGGAAAGTACTCAGTTCTTCTGCTAAGTCCTTCTAGCCAAGTTACTCACCAGGGTTTTCGAAACTCCAAATTGCCAACTGTTGGTAGATGGCGCACGTCACACCAATTTCTAAAAAAATGAACAGTCGAGTCTTGCTCCATTGTATATATGTCTGTAGCGTCAAAAGTGTGGGAAAATGAGCTTTCGCACGCATGGACATTCGAGTGAACAACACTGACTTTTATCAGTTCGTTCAGCGTCGTTAACGCTTAATTTTTGATACTCACATATCTAGTACACTCAATTCTGCCATCACGCGATGGTAAACCCAGAACTGCCTGTACATGCCTCTCAGACTGCGGCGACGCGTTTAGAAGCACTCATGAGAGACGTAACTTCAAATCTTCCACGAATGTAGCCTTCATACCTAAAGTGTCCAATCCTTACGCGATTACTTCACTAATCAGTGTCAATTCACTCAAATTGGTGACTAAGCTTAATCGCCAGTCACCAGTGATTTTCATGTTTTATGAGGCTTACTCCTTTTCTTGCTCTCATTCTCACTTGGCTTTACATCCACGCCAATTCACAATCACATCGTTATACTCAAATATGCGGTTGATTTGGCGATAAACATCCATCACTCTACTCCTTCTGTTACACCCACCTTGATGGACGTTTTATTCAAAACTATTTAGTTGATCAGGGTTCCAAACTGTCCTTCCCTTCTCTCAGTACTTTTAAATATGTTAACATTTCTGTGAAATATTCCAACAAAGGTCTATATCTTCGAGTACATAGTTAACCGCAATCTCGATTTCTTTCTATCATACATCTAGGGAGTCAGTTTGTATAACAGCTTGACGGTCATTTCGTGTTACCGATGTACCCATCAAGGTCAAGAACCTCTTACTTAATTTCCGGCGTTTGAAATAGTTCTCGATTCTGCTTTGCACAGTCAGTTGATGTATTAGTGATTGTATTTTCGAGTTTAACATCACCCACAATTGATCGCAGCCTCCGCATTCAGACAGACTTTCCAGTTAGCTTCTTTCTAGAAGAAACACTGGACTCGAGTTTTGTTTTCATTAGGGCTCGTCAGTGATACATATCTTGAGAGCATATAATGAGAGCAAAACTTGAGTCCAGAGCTTCTTTTCGAATGAGGCTGGTTGGAAAGTCTGTCTAAGTGCAAAGTCTGCGATCAAATGTGAGTGATGTTCAACATGAAATTAACCAAATCCCCGGCAACTAATCAGTAATGCATGTAATGTTCGTCTGTCAAAAGATAGCATTACTATTTTCGATTACGTTATAGTGATACCAACTGAAAACAGACTGTTATTTATGTGTATTGAAGTTTTTCATCATTTCATGTTGTGTGAACACTTCTCGGGAAAAAAACCTATTTAACACAAACCGCTCCGTTTATTGAGATTTCTCTCAGCTTTGTTTCCACACGTTCCACTGAATCCCGATTCAAACATTAATTTACAAGCACCCGTTCTAACTTTTCTCTCGCTATTATTTCTTCAACTCAATTTCTGTGCAAATACTGTATTCTCATTGTTGAACTAATCTCGAAACTGAGTTAGTAATTGTTTCACATTAATACCGTTTGTGGTCGTTCGCTGACTTTTCCATGAGGTTCATGATGGTGAACACTGTTCTGCATTTCGAATTCACACCGTCAATATTCCCTCATTGCAATTTGAACATCACCCACAATTGATCGCAGCTGTCGCATTCCCATGGACTATCCAGTCGGCCCCTTTCGAAAAAAAGCGCTAGGCTCGAGGTTCACTCTCACTAGAGCTCGTCAGTAGTGCATATCAACGCCACTGCCGGGACTTGAACCACGGGCACGCTGAGTGTAGGTTCTTCCGACGAACGTTGAGTGACGCACGTATAACCAACGACAACTACCAGAATCAAGTCAAACCGCTGGAAACCGTGGTACTATTGACATGAACAATATGAGCAATGACAAGAAACAAACCTCAATTCGTTTGCGTTCGTGGGGTAAGGTAAAATAGGTGGCCGCAACAGGCCGTCAACGGTGCAAAAGGCACGACAATACAAGCACAGGTGACCGACAGGCAATGACGAACCGACGAAATGCGATCGGATCGGTCTAATGTGTGTCTAAATAACCGGCCTTCGGACAGACCGATTAGTCGGCGAAAGTATCACGGTGACCCATAGGAAGGCCGTATTCACAGGGGCAGACAACAATGGGTGTGTGGGCAGGTGAGTGAGGTTCAATGATTGAGGGAGGCAGGATAGAGAAATTAGTACTTTTAGACGCGGGTTGTGTGAATAGCATTAACAGGCGTCTAGTTAAATGGATTCACGGGGTGGAGTGCGGCAGGGTCAATGGAGGGGAATTTTGACCTCCAAAAATGTCCTACAATGAGTATGTAACTAGCTGAAAATTTACCTCTTGTGGCGCATCAAGTATATCGTTGAACTGACCTGACAATAGCAAATTGTATAACACTTTGGTTCTACCTAAACTTTAATTATAAGAGACCTCATCACCAGAGATTAGATATTACGAAACGTTTGTTCACCTTATATATATATATATATATATATATATATATATAGTACTGGTTATTGTTGTTTGGTACTGAAGAGGCAATGCGAAATGCTAGCATCTATCAGTGTCCGTCTTCTTACTGCTAGGTACAAATTTATGAACAGAATCAACTGTCTCATTCACTTAATGCTACATCTTCGAGGCAGTAATGGGAGCTGGACTGGTTCACCATGCCAGAATGCTACTATGTGGTGAGTGGTTTAATAGCTATATCGTATCGATTATGGTCTTAGCACCGAGGTTGGGATGATGGACAATCTAAAAATCACATCTCCACTTGGTTGGGATAATCCCAAGACGGTTACACTGAACCATTTATACGGGACTGGAAAACACATTCTCCAAACTGTGTTTGAAGATCTAGAAACATCCAGAACATCTAAGAAATTTTACAGCAACAGAGACAGAGCACAGCAAGGTCAAATAGCCTACCTCCTTCATCCCACACAGCCTAAATCACAACTAGCTTGCATGTGTTGAAAAGATCTCTGATGATGCTTACGAGTGTATTCCAGTAAAGTGTACCTGATCTATACCTTGTTCCATGCCGGTTTTTTTTCAGGCATAAGAATGTATCTTCCGTGTAAAGGCCTTTAGTTTTAGTGCAGTAAAATTTCTCCATTGTATTTTCAGGCTGTGGAAGAAGTTTATGATTGGTCTAGTGGATTCATATTTTGCGGCCTTTTTGATTGCTACTGCACACATTGGCTGCTGCGCTAGGACAATGTCCGAGGGAACACTTGAGTGGTGAAGGCCGTCATGTGGTCCAATCGGGGTATAGAATCCAGCCCATAGGGGGCAGAGAGCACAAGCCAATGATTGGACCACATGACGGTCTTCACAACTCAAGTGCTCCCTCGGACATTGTCCTAGCGCAGCAGCCAATGTGTGCAGTAGCAATCAAAAAGGCCGCAAAATATGAATCCACTAGACCAATCATAAACTTCTTCCACAGTCTGAAAATACAATGGAGAAATTATACTGCACTAAAGTGAAAGGCTTTTTCACGAAAGGTACATTCTTATGCCTAAAAGAGAAACCAGTATGGAAAAAGGTATAGACTACGTCTGCATCAGCCACTTGTACGGACGTATAGCTGAACAGCCAGGTAGCCACGGTTGATTATGACTAGCAAGATATTAGACGAACTCAAATTACTGAGATGCTGAGGTAATTTTAATCAATTGGATTCTAAATGTAGACTGTAATGTCTGTACTGGATAATTGACCAGGGAAGCTAATTCAGAGCTATCGGGGGGTTGGAGTGATTTCGGGGAAATTGCGCACTCACTTGTTCGATGCAGTCATCCAACCCTGGAATATCAGTAGCAAAGTGCATTTTCATGTCCAAAAGTTCTACGTAAAATTTCAATGTGTCTTCAAGCAACACAGATACTTGCTTTAATCTTCCAGGGTGTTAACCATTAGTTTCATTCCAGAATGATGAATTAGTACTCATGAGCACCGTCAATGACCATTGAACACATCTTAGCCGTGGACTAGCACTATTAACCATGTACGCAGTAAATGAAGAAGAAAATTTAACCAAACTGTACTAATCCAGACAAAACAAAAAGTACAAAAACGTAACTTTACAATCTCTGGATGTTGAGGAAGAGTCATTCTTGCGGTTTTCACTATTCAATCTGAGGTTGTTCCCAAGACAATTTTCTGTAATCTGGTGGCAGGCCCAAGTCTGTGTATCCCAAACTATGGAGCATCGGGTTTCGTATTTGATCACTGCGGTAAAGATAACCGGAATGTGGATAGGAACTTTCACGAAACCAAGTAAACAAGGAATTTGTGTGAATTTTCTGTAGTACTTGAACGGTGCTTTTATCAAACCTAGATAGTACGGAAAATATGGACTGTTTTTAGTACAATGTATAATGAAGCAACGAATTAGGAGAAAACAATCACACACCATAACCATTACCCTAGGACCAGTATGTGATAGTTCATCAGATCAGTAATTTGTTTTCTACATCCCGAAAGATATGTTTTCAGCTATCAAGACCATCGTATATTCAGCAATCAATTAGAATTTAGAAATTAGAAATAGAACCGAAAGATTATGGATTTTATAACCTAAGAACAACGTCTCCAATTAATCCATCGTTCAGGTAGCTTAATAGACTGAGTTTAGGACACGTTAGCTTCTTGGTTGTGTACGAGATTGTGAAATATGCATTTCTGTTCGGGTGGAAGTAAGTACAAATATGTACGCATTATAAGTGGATACAGATTTGAGCAGGTCTGGGAAAAGTGAAAGGATTTCATCACTCAGAATTTTGTCTGAAAACCGCTTACACGAGTTCAGCTGAAAGTTTTTAGTTATATTAGTAATATGCTCACGTATATGGTCGCTACATTAGATCAAGTGTACTACGGATCTGTTCGATAGTCAACTCTTTCTTAAGAGGATGTGAATAACGGTAAAATGGATAAGAAAGTTTACAGGCGATAACGAAACGTAGAATCTGGTTGAAATCATTACAAACGAACTACGAGGAAAGAGTCTCCGGACTGTTACGAAAATATAATTACTGTAGAATGACTAATGTGTACTACAGCATATAGTAACGTCCATGTATCTGAGGCATAACTTTTGAGAATGAATTTACACTGGATATATAACTGCAGACTTTGTTTCGTCAGTTTTGGATAACTATTGCTAGAAAGAAATGATGAAATATCCACATATTTCGAAGTTCCCACATTTGGTCGCTAGCTCATTACAGTAGTCATATTTAGCTACACTGAAATTAACCTCATCGGTGCACTTGAAAAGCATTATTCTTTCTGATAAGGGCTTTTGCCTACGTAATCAAGGATTAGAGAGGCTAACCCTTTGGGATAGGCCCGGCCTAGCCGTCAGCTGAATAGTACATAGCGACATTGAAGTTTGTGTGTGTGCTGTGTCAGTGAAGTAATCTCCCGATAGACTGACTGAGCTTAGATTCCATAATCTCGTGAGGAGTGAAGCGGTGTTGTTAGGTTTACGTGGCTGAAGTTATGAATGCAATCCAGCAACACACAAACGGGTTATCTTATATCTGTTGTCTGTTGTCTTATCTGTTGTCAAGACAAATGGCGCTGTTTATTGACAACCTTGATAGCTGGTTTGCTGATCTCTTTAGAGAACTTGTCACGTTGTGGATGTACATATTATCAGTCGAAGTTTGGTAGGAATCTACTTTTAGAATTGGATTTAACCGACTTATTTATTGCTTTAGTTAGAAAAGTAATCAGCAAGTAGTAGTGGTATGTGTGCTGGAAACACACAAAACATGTTCCTGAGTGAATCAGAAATAGATAGCCAAATCTGGTCAACGGCATTGCACCACTTTAGCCAGGCGATACTTGGGGCGTGAGTGTCTGACGATGACACCGCAATACATGCACATATGAACAGTAATTAAGTATGCCAACGTTATATATCAACGCTTAGATTCACACGCACAATCGTGGCCAAGATAGAGCACGATAATGAGGTCCTCCAATGGACATCAACATTTTCCGAGCGTCGATTCTTTGTAACCAACGTAGTCGATATTTATTTAATGCTTGCGCACAACTGATAAATGTCTACGTGACGCAGTGAACTCACTGGTTGCTAATCTTAAAGGAAAGGTCTCATGAAACTTCATAATTATAACTCAAGAAACGTCCCCAAAGACCATTCAACAACCAGTTATCCCACTTTACTTACAATACCCTGAATTTCTATGTTACTTTCTATGCTGTTGATAAAAGGACAGGTATGCCGGACCTATTTAGATCAACGATCTGGCCTTAATGGAAGCTTCACACTCACACTAGAACGGCAGGCCACTGAGTGATTTCAGCCTACGGAACAAGAACGCGCGACAACCATGAAAACTCCTGACATCCCGGTGGCCACCGCTCCATGGTCTTGATTAGGATCTGAAGCTTATTCGTGGGTATTGTTGTGGTGGATTGTCAGATCGGAGGTGTGGGCGTTCCAACACTCGGTGGGATACCTCGACAGGGGAGGAGTTACGTCCAAAAACCACAATGAGCGAATGGCGGACAACGGGGGCAATCGGATGAGTCATCGCTCGATCGGATCGGACCAACCGGTGAGACATGGCAGG
>JTDE01001538.1:110146-135335 GCA_014338405.1 Paragonimus skrjabini miyazakii | reverse complement strand
CGCAGGAATATCTCGACATTCCCGTGGAATACGATCAAAGCCCACAGGAGGTAGGTGGAGGACAACACGAGCGACCGGACGAGCCATCGCTCAACGAAATCGGACCAACAGACGAAGAATGGTGTGCGGAAAACCCCCCGATAGACGGCACCGATCACACACAAACCGAGCAGAAGTGCACACGACGTGTGAGCGGAAACCTGGGGGTGTTGTCGGCTAGAATGCTGACTCAACCGCGAGCGCGCGCGTAGCATGTGAACTAGCGTGTTGGACAATAATGATTGTACTTTATTGGACGCCGTCTCGCTACAATGCGATCATCTATTTCCAGAAATCTGGTGGATGCTTGCTCGTTTAGAGGCCGACCACAAAAATGGATGACCGACTTTATCGTTTGAGACAATGAGGTTCAATAGCCAACGAAAGTAAAAATAACATGTGGTGCGAGTGACAATTAGAATTGTAGTTTGGTTCATATAAATCTCTCGTGTGGTTTAAATGATGATACATAAACTGCCAACGTATATTTAGATTTCAGGTGGAATTAACGCTGGAGTTTGAATATAGAAATAACTGTGCAAGAAAAAACCTCCCTCGGGTGGGTATGTTGGTAGATTCACTTTAAGGATCAGTCTTGCTGTTGCTGACAAGAAAAGGTTCTGTTTGACCCAACTAATTGGGGCAAATGAAAAGCTCGAATGTGTCGCAGACCGCGTAAATGTGGAAATAAGCAAGACCCAATAGAAATCTAGAGGTACATGACAGACGGTCGAATAGTACTGTCACATTTGGACTAAGTTTCTATTATCCAGGATTCATCTAAACGTTATCGTAAAATGAGGTATTTATCGGATAGATTTAATCTATATTACCCGGTCCGTCTGTGCACTTTGACAACGAAACTTATCACCCTCATCACGTTAGTTAACCATGTTTACTTCGTTACGTAGATCAAGATGAAAAAATCCCTAATTCATGTGGCATATCTTGCTAGCATCTCAAGGAAAATCAAGTGCAAAATTATGTCGATTTCGATGTCACAAATCGTCACAGGTCGATTATGGCACTCTGCCTCGTGTGTATACCGTCGGCACCACCATGATCCAGTACGGTCCTGTAAACCAGTTACGACCAGCATCTTTAATCGTGTGACACGTGGATTGTGGTCTTGTCTTAAAAACCTGCATTAAGATTATGAATGAAGTCAAATCCGTTTGAACCACCCTGAACATAATCCACAGCTGATTACACCTTTTCCATTCTCATAAATGCTGTAGTAAAGCCCTTTCGAAAAGAAGCAGAAGATACAAGCTTCGTTGTTGGTGGAACTCATCACCGCCGTGCACTTCTTTGTCACGGTCTGGATTCGAACTCCAGCCAGATTCTCATCAGACAATCGTGTTAAACAATACACAACCGATCTCATATTAAGCACTATATGCTGAATCTCAGCCACACTCGTTGTGAGTAATTCTCAGATTACCTGATCGTTGCCTAAAGAAAATAATAGCTGGTCTATTAACTTCAACTAGTTACTCCATAATTATGACTTCTAAATAGAACTGGAATCCACAAAGATTACTTTAGTTTGTGGGCAAATTAATCTGTTTCAATAACTTATGAGGTCAGAACAAAAAACCGAATTAACAACCAGTAGCAGTGCATACAACCTCATCATTTAGTGAGTACAACAGTGATCTGCGTGAACATTTTGGCGGCAGAATAGGATGAAGGGGAAACGTGATGGAGGTGTGCATGTGATGGGAAACCTTAACCGTGATAAACCCCTTAGCGGAATGGACCAAGGCAAATTGTAACTACTAGTATTGTCGGGGGAGTTATAAGAAATTTCAGGTTAATGTTAAATGTAGTATGAATATGAAAAATTCTGCTACAAGCTACATTATACATAAATATATCTACATTATGATTCATTTTAAGAGTGAAGGACTGTCAGCCTATAGTTCTGGTGGCCTATTTAATTCGAGTGCGGAATGATCGTTCCAGATCACTCTTTGGCGGTTGACAGACACAGATTGATCTGTTTTTCTATTTAGTTCACAAAGAAAATAAACCGACAGTATGAAAGTGGTCACTCATCGTAATTCATATCTTGTTCAGTTGTCATCCATTAGTAACCTGATAAGTGATTCATAAACAAGAACAACACATACAATGTCAAGTTCATTCAGACAGTTGTTGAAGACTTTTAAAATGGTTCACAAAACCAAACGAATCACGTTACAATTTTACAAATCACGACAACTTGTGTGTTCACACATAATTGCTCGGTTGATTAGCATAGTTATGTTACATATTATGCTCGGTAAACTCTTCAAGATGTAGTAGGGTAAATACGAGATCTGGGCGTTATTTGGAAGTTTTTCTCAGCCTTCAGTATAAAACAAGAATCGTGAATAAACAACACACAGTGCATTTCTTAAATTACACGACATTGTTCATTTGATGTACTCCATATCATCATCGTTTATCTAAATAAATGAAACGGGGGGAATTGCATAGAAAACTGGGCAAACCAGATTAGACACTTGTGCGAAATGCAAAATATCTTTAAGTTCTCACAAAATACACAACTTTTCCTGAAAGAACTACCACTGGATCATACCTTATTCGATTCCGACAAGTTTATTTTTAATAATCTTGAAAAACACGATTTTCCCGATACAGTCAGTTATTTTGGTCATAAAAATCTTGCGTTAGTGGCCACTAATCCAGAGCAAACTCATTTGGATTCCATGTGTAAGTAGACTTTCACTGTAACCGCGAAAGATGCTTGTTCTGGGAAGTTGTTTATTGTCAGACTTTAATTACAAGGTATGTGAAACTACACAGTCACGAAAGCAAACGCTGTTTTCCACAGCTAAAGTGTATCCACATCTTAAGCCGTAGTGTAGTGACAGTCTCTTCGGTGACACGTCTCGCACAGTGTATATGCACTTTTCCAACAATCGCATCCAGCTCCTGGTCTTCCTGCCTGTCGTGAAACCTGGTTTTTGAATGAGTACAAAACTGTGTTCTAAATTACTTACAAAAAATATCGCCCGGATCGACCATCTTGCTGATGTTGCGAGTTATATCTAATTAAAATTGAGATAGGGGTTAGTTATCCGTCCGTTCGATATGCCTGTGCTTGAAGGATAGCTTTGAGAGAGAAGCATTGCTTCCATAGGTACTAACAAGAAGTTCTTAGTGTTTTCTCATATACTGACAGGATGTATGTCTATTAGCGAACCTGTACAAGGCTTAAAATTATTGGTTTACGGATTATTACTCAGTGTACCATAGACACTAAACTACAGTGCACACAGTGTTTATAGAAGACGGATGTACAACATTCCAAATAAAATTCTTTGTGTTTAGAAAGATTTCTTTCTTCTGACAGGGTGGTTGATGAACTTTCTTTCTTCTTACAAAAAATGGAACCGAAAAGATTAACTACTTCGTGGAAATTTCCCAAAATTTCTTGAAACTATTTTCAGCATATCACCAAATGAATTCGTGTGATTTGTGTTGAGTTAATGGGAAAGAAAACGTTTCACCGTGTCGGAATTACCAGACATTGTAAGCATTAAGTGTCCTGAATGAAGTCGAATTGCAGGAAATGTTCACTTTTGAAGCAACCGGACATCCTGACACTAGTTAACTGCTCAGTCGAACGTTTGCGTGAAGATAGTGTAGGTTGGCTACAACAACAAAAAAAGCTGAATTGACGTACTTCCAGTGTTAATCACTGAACTCTTCATTGCGATTGATTGACTTCTCTTACCTGCTCAAGTTCGAAGTTTTCCAAATCCATTTTTCGTGCTCCAGCACCCGTGGATTCCATGGTAGGCCAAGGAAATCTTGAGAAAATGTGATATGAACAATAGAAGCATTCAAATATAAATAATATAGGATGTAAGCTTAAGGTGTCGTAAAAATTTCATAGTGATTACATGCATTTCGAAAAATATTATACTATCCAGAAACTTACTAAGTGAAACAAAAATGTGAAAAAAAGTACAAACTTCATGTGATTCATACTAAAAATATATCTACATGTGTGTATTTTCATACAGATTGAACATCACCCACAGTTAATCGCAGCTGTCGCATTCCCATAGACTTTCCAGTCGGCTCCTTTCGAAAAGAAGCACTAGACTCGAGTTTCGCTCACATTAGAGCTCGTCAGTAGTGCATATCCCTGCCACTGCTGGGACTTGAACCACGGATACGTTGTACATGAGGCAACCGTGTTTACCACTGCGCCATTGACCTCACGTTAGGCACGACCGAATTATCATATGTGAACGCTCAACCACTTCCGCATGGGAGTAATGATCAGGTTGCCCCATCGCCTCGAGAGGAGACACAGTTACTGTCTGTTAACTCCAATCGATGACCCTCGACTAGGACTTCTCTCCAAGTTGAAATCACAGAAATCATTGACTTGTTGAGCGGTACTTGATTACTGATGAGAATTTATGTAGATTTTTTATCAATTCGGTTATTATACGCTATGAGTAGAGCAGCAAGTTGTAAACCAAAGTAGATTGATTGGCGTGTTGTTTATGTGCATTATAAGTCGATGGTTTATTTTCGAAACCGAGGATGATAAACACTGGCAGAACGGCACGTGCTTTTCACTGCCTGGAAGATGTAAAATGGATTCGGTTAGAACACGGTCGGAAGCGGCGATACTTTGCAGCATTAACTTCATTCGTTGAGTGCTTAATTGTTAACGCACTAGAAGCATTCTATATTTTTTCCAGTTTGAAATATCCCGATGCCAGTTTACATTATCCCAGACAATCGGGTTTGGGCAAGCTAACTTCTAGGTGCACTGTCTGCACCTGGCGGAACCGCGTCCTCTCACTCTGTAGGAGTTAACCAATCCCAGTCTAATCATTTACACAATAGCCATACAACCCCGTCCCACGTAGAAATCCAATCAAACCATCTGGGACATTCTAAACTGAAATCGAGACATCTCAGATTGGTATATATATATATAGCGAGTTTTCATGAATTTTTATTTAAAGTGTATTGATTTAGCCTCAGACAGAAGCCACTTTCCAGGTATATACACTCAGCGAATATCATACATCTTGCCTAATAAAATTTAAAAAGATGACGGAATGAACGTTCAGAATTGACACCGAATAAAGCCACGGGAAAATTTTCTAAATGTTTTCGAGCCAGCAATACTCGATTTTAACATGTTTTCATCACTGTTTAGACTTTTGTTCATCTTTGCCAAGTAGTCGTAAAGATGGTTAACCGATGGTGGAAGATTTCACCGTCGACCCAGAATTAGGCGTGCATTCTGGCGGACCACCTTGTCACTCGGAGTGCTTTAACTCTCAGTCAGCTATTTCCCTCACAGTCCAGAACAAAACATGCTACATGTGTTCACAGTTTAAACAGACGCACCAACGCGTGATGCTTGGTGTTTGCTCATCAACCAATCATCCCACAGTACAATTACATCAGAGCGTGTATCTGGTGTACCGTTTAATGTGAACCTATTGAAGGGTTCTTGCTGGCTATACATATAAGACGTAGCTAAAAATGATGGCCATGGACAAAAATGGTGTAAAAATTCTGATTGGAGAACCGGCAGTCATTTGTGACATGCAACTCTGTTTACAAAACAAGCTACTCGCCAACGGTTTTTTTTTATTATTACGGAAGTCCCGACTACGAGAATTAGATACTGAATGCAGACCTTATTTGTGTCATGACTTTAGGAAAGATAATTAGATAAACAATAATGAAGCTTTCTCAGTTTATTTTTCAAATTTTGTAGAAGTGATATTCAGCATCATTCTGTTGTAAACGATACCAACATACTATTTTCGGTTGATAAACACTGAACCCAAAAGAGTATTTCTTAACGAGTCAACACACTGGGGACTATTGGACGAACCGAACACGTGACGCATCATTCGTTCCGGATCGAGCACCAGTAGTTCATAACGGACGGTCATACAACGCCTCGGACCGATTTGTTGACAAGCCAGGAATATTCGTCTCACCATTCCATTCCAGATCCGCATGAGAGCAAATTCTGGTCCCAAACTCAAATGACGTCTGAAATCAGTGATAATAACAGTGATGAACTTTAGTTTAGGAAATATAGATACACACATAACTTAGTTAAGATTCCTGAAAGTTTCTTTTTGCCACATTTATATCATTACTATGTCACTGGTTTATTATATCTATCATTTGTATGTTACAACTGTAAACGACACACAAATGTATTATTTGTAATGACATGAGAATGTTGTCGTTGTACCCTCTGCGTTCTACTAAAGTCAGGTCCTGCAGACTTTGAGAAGGTGTCAGGAAAACGTTAAACCCAATATTGTAGTTGGCAGCCGACATGGCTTTGATTCATCTATGCATCATCAGATAAATGAATACTGACTATTTGATTTCCAGTTGATTATGACCATGATCAGGACGACTGAATACTTGACTAGTGTTGGTTTTTTAATACACAGACATAACTCTGTATATCAGCAAATTTAAAAGTTGTTTGCACAATGTCCGCCAGAAAAATTAGTTCACTTTTGAGCGCGAGAGACTGTCAATGCTTCAGATGCACGCTGTCAAGTATAAGACAGTGGTTTCCGTTCAAACATGTTTTCGACGCACACTGGTCAATTTTTAGACAAGCTTTTTTGAGTCTCAGCACGACAGTTCCAAGCAGAGTCAAACTACGATATTCATTACATGAGACACGTCTGATGACCTTATGTAGATCTGGCTACGAGAAGCAGCATTCTAGTGGTATGCTGACATTGAGCCACTTGGGATCGTGAATGGTGAGAGTCATGACGCTTTCTTCAACCAAAGGATGTCGGTGGACAACCGGGCGATTTTGTGACCGAAATACTGAAAGTAATGGAGAACGCAAATGGAGAACGACAAACTTTCTGTTGGATCGTTCTTGCCCCATTTACGTGCTCAGTGACAGCTTGAATCCCAACCTGAGAAGAAGGTGCAAACGTCATTAGTTATTGCGAACGAGTTGAAAATAGACCACACAGACTCTGGATTTATAAGGCGGGCAACTGTCACATTAAGCAAGCAGGATGAAGAGTGATTCAGACTGGACGGCCGTATATGGCAAGCATAGCCTTAAAACGAATCAGGTTGTGGGGGCGTCAACGGGCAAACGAGAAAAAATATAGTCTTCACAGTGTTGAAATGTACAGGTCTTTCGGCCGTACAACCGCAATCTGATTGGCTAGTCAGAATAATACAGAACCATTCACCCGACACTGAATCTGTCTCGAATATTGTAAGTCGAACTATTCCAGCCTCACTTCAAACAGACGACGTTCGATTCCACCTGTAGTTTGGCACTATCAAGGAGATAATAATACCCCCAAAACTAGATCGATCGGTGTTGCGCGATTCGGCTTGTCAGCTTTGGCAAAAGATGCGCCTCCAAACACTTTCATGGCAGTTGATTGGAGGAGTTCCCAACGTGAACCAGCTTAAATTTCGGCCACGATTTTCGGAGAAGTACGTTTTGATCGAGATAGCTGTAATTTGCATCATATGGTTAATCGATAAAGGCGGATTTACACAAAGGGTTATTAACATTGTATTACTGCTTCTAGCCTTATTCTGTCTACCAAAAAGCATAAAGCATTCAAATATATGAAATGTACAGATGACAAAAATAATGAAAATCTTCTCGAATAAGCCCCGTAGTAGAGGAAGATAAGCATAAGCTTTTCAACAAAACACAACAAGACATTTTCGTGTGTTTCGGTTTTACCAATTACTCGTGACGACTAAAGTCTGGGGCCGCCGACGTAGAATTGCTTACTGATTCGGTGTATCTGGATTTCTGTAAAGTTTTCAACCGATCTTGTGAGTTTATCTAGTTACGAAAATTCGGCAAACAACTTTATGGGACAAGTGTTCAGATAGCTTAAAAGTCATATGACCGGACATAGCTTCAATTAAACGGTTTTCAATACACAGTGATCTTCTGTATTGGTCTCTTCTGGATCATCAGTTGTTTGTTCTAATCGTCTTTGGTTTCCCAAGCATTGTTACACCGCCAGTACTAATTTATACAGATTTGGCAAACCTATGGAAATTAATACAGGATCCGAAAAACTCGCTCATTCATGGATACATAGGGAGATGATCAGTTATTCAAGTCACATCATGAACCAGAAACTCGTGCACACTTTCTGTTACTGTTTTACTAATTATGATTTGAGAGATCAATGGATGAAATAACTAAATGCAAATTAACTACCAGTACTGCTAACTGACGGTTGAGATCGGTCTACAGCTCGTACGGTTATGACAATGAAAGCATAGACAGCGGTAAATCTAAGTGTGTGGACGATGTGAGACCGATTATT
Source organism: Paragonimus skrjabini miyazakii (assembly GCA_014338405.1). Classification (NCBI taxonomy): domain Eukaryota; kingdom Metazoa; phylum Platyhelminthes; class Trematoda; order Plagiorchiida; family Troglotrematidae; genus Paragonimus; species Paragonimus skrjabini miyazakii. The sequence continues at coordinate 126,936 of JTDE01001538.1, read as the reverse complement.
GACAGTCATGAAGCATATAACATGCCGTTATTGAAACTAGTTGATTAATTCGTAGTGAATTTGAATGGCAATTTAAACCCTAAACCTGCCAGAGGTTTCTCTCTCTCACTAAACAGGAACGAATTATTTAGGAGTCATTCACTCAAGCTTGGTTTACAAATGGGCAGGCTGCTGTGTATGCAGAACATCCCCATTATTATTAATACATTCTGGAACACTGACTCTGTATTCATGGCTGATTTGGCTATGTACAACACTATGCTTCATCCCCGTATACACAAAGTGCAACCATGACCGTGGTTCTCCCAGCCACTTCCTTAACTCATCCCCGTATGTCACTTGATATTTATCTCTGTCTGGTTGTCCACCTGCTTTTGTTCTTGTCTGTCTGTATGCGTATCAATTGTAACAGTGTATTGCTTCAATGTTTGGTACGCTACAGTCGACTGTTCTCTTTCGCAGTTAATTTCCATTCCACAAAGCTGCTTTCCTTACGTTTTCGAACCGTCTGACAAATTTTATTTTCTTGGGAACACCGAGACAGCAACGCACGAACATGTGATCTTTCATTCTCTTGCGTAAACCTATGAACATGTGAACCTACAATAAACCAAATCAGATGAAGCAACTGCTTCATGCATGTCGGGAAAGGAATATTCAACATTTACACAAACAGTTACATAAGTAGACAAAACTTTCGGTTGAGTTTAACAGCCAGTTCTTTGGTCATTCTTGTGTATGGGCTTAATAGCAAACCACGTCACGTGCACAAACGTAGATGGGTTTGTAATTGGTTCATTTGACAGTACGGGTATACCGTTGGAAATGATGGAATCAGTCAAGCATTTAGAATCAAATGGCCTACAAAACAATTTACTGATGAAAAACAATAGATAACTTAAAAATAGAGATGATAAGTACCATTACCTTTAGAAAAGTGTTTCACGGGTTTCTAAACACAGAAGAAATTACCGGACAGCAATATAAATGACAGGGATGTAAGCATGCGTTAGCAAAACGGAAAATTAGATTATGCAAGGTTGGAAAGAAATTTACGCATAACACATGAGCCATGAATGCTTTAATTTTGGTTAAACCTCAGCTACCATGATGAGACCTTGTCAGATAATGGATTTATTCAGTACCCAGTTATTTCGAGGATTATGATCTAGAAGTGACCCCTCATTTCAACCTATGGTTGAAGATAGTCAGCAAAACGCTGTTGACAATTCGTTCCTTTAAGAAGTGAGAATGAAATCTCAGTACATTTGGACGTATTGAGTGATAAGCAGTGTGCGCTAGGTCATCTTGTCAGTTAGATAAGGTACGTGACAGTAAACTACGTCTAGGCGTCCCCCTTCGAAGTGTTTCACCCGCACGTCTCAGGTGAATTAAGTAATTTGAAACAACTATGCGGTTGGCATACAAATGCTTTCAGAAGAACAACTACACGAAAATGGACTTCTGAGTTCGCACCGAGCGATGAGGCGCTTGACTGGTTAAGTGTGTCTGTTGGAAATTATTCTCGAAGCAGACACCCAAGAGGAGCACAAGAGAGGGTATAGTACCGTGCTATTTAGGAAGAAGAAAGCTAGATCTTTCATTGATACCATTGAAAACATCAATGCAACCTAGAGAACAGAACAAATTGTCTCATTTGCTCTATCCAGGAAAGATGAAAGTAAATTGGCAAGATAGGTTAACGGGTCTATGACGGACCTGGATTGACTGTAGGCTGAAACTTTGTTTCATAACCTCAGTATACTAGCTGCTCACGACTCTGCCTATGGCGTCGTTCCCAGTCACCTCCCTCTGATACTGGCTATACCTACTGTTTATAATCACTCTATCATCCACATCGTCGGGTGCGACTTCATGCTGTGTACTATTGCGTGTTCATCTGATGGTGGTGAATGGTATTTAGGTATTTTAATTACACTTTTCGATCTCTCTTATCACCAACTGACCAATCGTAACACTGTTTATCGGTAATGCAATCACTGGCACACCACTTCGTTCATCCTAAATTAGTGGATATTCGGTCAGTGCCCATAATAGTGCAATGAGCTGCAAGTGCGATTCGTGACATTTTGATATCAAGTCCGGACCAAATAACCGATGTCAATTGCTCCTGTCCATCTGTTAAACATTAGTTTATGTCATGCTTTCATTTAACACTGGATGACAGCGCAGTGAAATTTTGGAGGCTGTTACATCGGGCAGCTCAATGCTCCTGTGCTCTGCGTTGAACCGTCTTTTACTTAAGATTTGTTTTTAGTGGAAGCCGTTCGGTCACTAGGTCCTCGGTTCCGTTCTGTCGACGACTGCCGTTCCTACTGCCCTTCGTACCATGAGGGTGTGACTGCGCGGATAATTATGCACACGCGAATGAAACAAATTCACGTAACACAATCTGTGTGGACGTAAAACAGGTCACAGATGAACTCTGGTTTATCTCATACGATGTACCGTCAAAAAGCTTAGTCCACTCAACCATACGCACGCACCACCAATCGACCGAAAGGGACTGGTCGGACTAAAATGACACACCTGAGATACAAACCTTGCGTTACAGGTAAAAACTATCACCCGCTCAGTATTGTCTGAACTGGGACGATTCGAGTAATTTTTTGATGATTTGGTTGCACGCGACTAAAAAAAGGGCGTGGTCCACTTCACAACTAGTTGGCTCGCATTACGGTTGCTAGAGTAGTAATTGAATGGATGTCCGGAATTCTCGTTGGACCGAAGAACAAGTGAATGAATTTTTGTTTCTAGTGCCATCCGTGGATTTTCTGTACTACGGAAAACAGATCGGCACTAATCACTGTTACTTTTCATTCAAACTTAGTTGGTTTAAGGAGTGGACATAAAGGTAGGTGAAACTAAAATTGGGGACTTGTTTAGTTTGATTACTATTGACGATCGGAGTGGTCAACTAACCAGTTGGATCGATAAAATTATTTGTGAATACTGTGACAACATTTATGGGTTCAAAACAATCGCAAACTGTCGTTCGTGTAAAGACTGTTTCACCCTAGGGAAAATAATCAAGATTGGTGATACCTGGTCCTAGTCTACAGCATGAGGCATTACTATAACTTCCGTGGTGTCAGATGCTCAAGACTTTACCAGCCAATACGATCACAAAGGATAAACTAGTTAAAATGGTAAGCAGAATTCCAGGTGACGTTTGTATGAACCGAATCGCTAGGCTGATGGACAAACTGTTAATCGTGGTTTCGGTTCTGATTGTAAATAACAGGTTTCGCATATAAGTTTCTCGCATTCGAAATATTACCCCGCCGCAGCATCCATACCAGCATTCCTACATATATGCTACGTCCACCGGTGTTTATATGGAAAATGTCGTTAACAAAGGTCGAAGGATAAGTTGTGAAGGGATTGGATTAGACGAACTCATTCATACGAAGTTAACCAGGGATTCGCAGAAGGATACGGTCAATCAGTGTCGACAACTCGAGCAAACTGACGTGTCAGCACAGTGACCAATCCGAATGGAACGCTGATGTAGCATCGGATTTTGTTATAACGGACATCCGAGTGTAACAAGTTGGTTAAATGCTTCACGTGTTAAAACGAACAAGCTACAGGCGGAGTCGAGTAGACCAATAAGGAAGCCGAGGCGTCGGCACCAATTACAATTCACCGTTTCACTGATGCATCTTGTCCGTAGCATAATCCATAAAAGCTCAGTAAAACTGAGATTTGCTTGACGCTACAAGTTCTGCTTTCGTCTTCGTTTCGAGTGGTGACAAGTTTTTAACGGTCGTTGACGAGGGAAATGCCATCCTAACTCACACTTCCGTTGTAGGGAATCCCAGCTTTCTGTTCAGCAATATACGGTATGTTAAACTATGTAACATTTGACCACTTCGTTGACGAACCTCAGGAGTTGCATGTTTGACGCATTTCATTCGTATCTTCCGTTCGTCAGTTATTCCCGGGGAAAAAGTCAAGTGTGATGCTCCAATTTTCTTCTGCGATTGAGCATGTGTGAATCGGAGAAGTTTGAACAGTAGAAGAAATCATAAATCGTACAACTAACAGGCCGTTGGTGTGATCCCAACGGGACAAAGGTTAAGCAAATCAAGTTGTACTGACTACATGCTAGTCAGTGCTACGAACTTCAACGTTGTCGGTAAACCTAGTGTAATGAGGTAGAGCGACCGTGCCATACTACTCACACCACTGCTATTCAGTAGGGGGCGCCAGAGCATATATTTTAACATTGAAGTATTCGCAGGAGAAATATCAGAAGAAACATCAGAGTGCATCATCGTATGAAAAGGTTCCTGGTACGCAAGTGAACTTAAAGGAACTGAGAATTGGCGTCTGCGGCAACCGTGACGATCTGGGTTGAGTACCGTACGTAGATGATGGTTTTTGTTTGTTGTCTTGTCGAAACGCATAACCCACGTGTTGCTTCCCTGAGTAAATGACCCTTGTGCCGTCTGCGTTCTTGGCTCATAACAATTGTACTTCCCAAAACTGGTCTTCACCGCAAGGAAGATTTACCGTTTTTGATTTCTATTGTAGCGAAAAGGCGTTCAGTAAAGCACAATCTTTATTGCCCAACTCGCTAGTTCACATGCTTCGCGCGGGCTTGCGTTTATGAGTCAGCATTCCAGTCCACAACACCCTCAGGTTTCCGTTCACGCGTCGTGTGCACTTCTACCCGGTTTAGGTCTGTGATTGGCGCCTCCTACCCGGGGGTTTTCTGCCTGCTATTCTTCGTCCGTTGATCCGATTTCCTTGAGCGATAGCATGTCCGATCGCTCGTGCTGTCCTCCGTCTATCTACTGTAGGCTTTGAACGTACTCTACAGCCGTGTCGAGATATTCCTGAGAGTGTCGGAATAATCACGCCTTCAATTTGGTCATTCACTCTATTTCGGCTGCCACGTCTCGCCCGTTGGTCCGATCCGGTCGAGCGATGACTCATACGGTCGCCCACGCCGTTCTCCATCCGCTCACCGTGGGTTTTTGAACGCACCTCCCCTGTGTTAGGGTATTCCGCTGAGAGTTGGAATGCTCGCACTTCCTGCCTGACAGTCCCCCACACTATGACAAATTTGCTCTTTCTGAGAACACTGCCGATTGATACCGGTCAGTAGTATTCCGGCGGTGACCCAGGTCCAATGCATTACAAAAATAATCAAAAGCCACGATGCGTCATATTGTTCTGCATTGCTATACCAGTGGCTTGTGGTGAGCACGTGTTGACATCACGAAGTTTGTGCATCTTTTGCAGGTCGACAATGGATATAGGAAGACGTTTTCTTTTACGGCATAATGCTTATGCATATGGCTCATCAAACAGCCGCTGTGTCACATAGTCAGCTCAAAGGCAAGTCCACCTGTGTCTTATCCCAGAAGCGTCAGCAAAGATAGCAAGTCTTCATAATCTTATGTCGTATTTCTTTATTTCTGATGGAGGTCAGTGTTTAACCAATCTTCTAGTTGTCATAGACACACATGGATGGCGGCATTCTGTACGGATTAGTTTGGACATCTGCGCCTAACCAACACTGCAAGTAGCTTGCGCTGCACCACTTGTGGCTCCATTCACACACCACGTATCTGGTGCAAACCCCAATGAATAAGACCAGTAGGTGTGTGAATGAGGTCTTTGTATCCAGCCGGCTGATGCTGATTAGCCAATTGATAGGCCAGCACGAAACTAAAATCCCTATCTCTCGAGAAATAACCAGAGAGAGGCTCCAATTGTAAGATCTAAATTGGGAAGAAAAATGTTGAAAATATAACGCAAGGAATAGTTCATTATAAGGGTACGTGTTAGTGCACTCTAGGTAGGATATGAAAGAAAAACAAAATTTAAGGTTGGATTCGAAGAAAACAGACAAAACATTCACCAAACAGTACACCAACAAAGCTGAAGAAAAGGACAGGTAAGAGACCACAGACACTCAGGTTTCTGAAAGTTCCAGACGACGGTAGTCGTTGGTTGGTGTGAACAAGAAAAAATGGATTTAACTGATACAACACACGTGACCCTAACATACTTGACTTATTGCCGACGGTGTACTATGAGTAAGTTGATGACCTACTAATCTCAAACAGTCAGCACATTTACCGCCGCACACATCGCAACGCCATATTGTCATGTCACAACGATCTATGGCACCGATTATTCTCTTGCGTAACACGTGTTTCCGTTCCCAGCCGTGCAACTGCTGCTCATTGAACTTGCGGACGTCCGGTTAGATAATATTTCTCCAGACCGTCTAGTTCAACGGTAACTCTTCCCAACATCTAAAATCAATGTTATAAGGCGAAAGACTTATATGCACAACATCCTGGTATCTCAGCTTTTGATGGCCGGGATTTCGCCCGTCTGATTTGAGTTACCCGTACAGCGGCCGCTTTGGTCATCGCCCATCCGACGGACGTGACATAGCCGACGAAGCTGACTCAGCGTCATCATGGCTTCCATTCCGTCCATGTCAGCTCGCTGTAGCGCCTCAATGTTTGGAATCATGTCTGACCACCGAATACACAAGATGCGTCTTATACACTGCAAATGAAAGCGACTCCGATAGTGCACGTTTCGCTGATACATTGTCCACGTTTCACTGCCGTACACCAGTACAGTCAGCAACATTGAGCGGTAGACACTGAGCTTGGTGGCCATCTCCAAGCTGTGATTCTCCCACACATGTCTTTCATGGCGTCCGAAAGTATCGCTAGTCTTTGCCGCGCGAGCTCGTAACTCGCAGTCCGCGGACAGACCTGTGAACAACTTACTACCTAAGTAGCAGAGATCCAGGCAGCTGTCGACAACATTTCCGTAGATGCAGAAACAGAAACTCCGCCCGGAGAAGGCTGAAAGAAAGAAAATGTCTTACCTGTGTTGATATCCAATCCAAAATTGTATGCTGTTGCTGCGAAAGCCATGGCCAGTGGCTGTAGTTCGTCATTGTTGTGTGTGAACAACGCGCTATCATCTGCGAACAGAAGCATGCGCGTCGTCGAAATACGTAATCAGGTTGAAGAAGCTTAAATGCTGAATATTCATCAGACGCCCATCCGTGCGGTATTAAACCTCAACACCGTCCCCCGCCGAGTCCTGGAAAGCAACTGTCAGCATGACAGTCAAATATAAACTTAATAGGGTTGAGGCTAGGACACAACCCTGCTTCACGTCAATGACAATGTCAAAATCCACAGAGGTCGATCCACACAATTGTACATTCGCCTTCATGCCCACATACAGCATTCTAATCAAATTGACGAACTTACATGGACATCCAAATTTGCCAAACACCTTATACAACGTGTCGCAGCTCACGCAATCGAAAGCCTTAGTGAAGTCCACGAAAAGGATATGCCGAGGCTGGTTGCGTTCCTGGTACTTCTCCTGAATCTGCTGAACCACAAACACCAGGTCGATCGTACTGCGACTCGCCCGGAATTCACACTGGTCCTCGGGATCGTTGGCCCCCAAAACGTCCGCATTCAGTTAATTCAGGGGGATTCGTGTGAGCACTTTGCCATCACTGCTCAGCAGACTGATGCCCTGATGGCTGTCGGGGCATTGCTTACTACCTTCACCTATAATCAAAGGTATCATCAGAGTATCTTTGAATTCTTACGGCATCACCTCGTGCTCCCAGATGAAGTGAACCAGCTGGAGCAGTGCACGTTTTAGCGCCGATCCGTCATTCTTCAGGATTTCACCTGGCAATCCATCCTCGCCTGCAGCTTTATCCATGGCGCAATTGTTTGATCACTCTTTGCAACTGTAGCAAAATCTGGAGCGAGAACAAATAAAGATTTGTCGTCTTTTTGCGGCAATCTGTTCACGGTCACCCAATCAATGGCAGCAGGACGATTTAGTAGGCTACCAAAGTGTTTGTGCCAGATTTTCATTGTGTCCTCTAGCTGGGTGCACGAACAGCCGGTGTCCACGTCAACCAGTGCTTTGATAGGCTGGACGGATGGATCGAAAATCGCTCAAAGCGAATCATAGAGCTCCTTGTGTTATCGACGCATGGTGTAGCTCCACATCCGCTCACCTTGCTTGATCCACCAGTTGTCCTTGATTCCGGGCACACGTTCGGCCAGTTGACGGTGAGCACTCCGGAATGTCACTCTACTGTCTTCATTGTCCGGGTGCATTGTGAAGGTAGTAAACACCGCATTCTTCTCTCGTACTAAGCTGGTGATAGTCGTGTTGTTGTCGTCGAACCAGTCCGGACGTTTCTGACGTTCGGTATCGATCGTCTTGGTGGCTGCTGCTACATACCCTCGGGGGTGGCGGATACAAGAGCCTGTTGCAGACGAGCGCCAACGGCATACTGAGAGCAGCCCTCATTTCACAGTTCTCCGAACGTTTGACATCCAATTTCTGTTATTGTCCGAAGGATTTGCAACACATAGGCTTGCATACATAGATAAACGATTTGGTCATGACTAGCCTATTATCGGTGTTACATTCAGTGCTATGTATCATTCGCGTGGTACGCACTTAACGAATGTCGCATTGTCGTACAATCACGTAATCAGGCAAATTGTGGTAACCGTTTCTTGGGTGAGTTCATATCGTGATGTAGCTCGCATCCAACTGGAATCAGGTGTTCGTGATAGCCAGCCCCTGAGTAGCACACAGATGGAGCGGACGATCACCGTTCTCGTTCACTGAACCAATGCCGTAGGGTCCGAGGTCTTCGGGCCAGACTACCGAGTCGCGCCAGACTCCAGCGTTCAAGTCACCCAGAACAAACAGTCCGTCACTCACCGGTGCCGACCGGATTGTGGCGGACAGCTGGTGATAGAATTGGTCATTTGTATCATCAGTGTGACACATAGTTGGATCATAAACACTGATAAGTATGGCACATTTAGCTCGACTGAGTCGCACTCGCATAGACAGAATTCGGGGCTGATGACGTGCGATTCGCCTGCCATCAAAGCATAGATGCGGTTTGCGTATGAGAAACAAACATCATGCTCCCGAGCACCGTCTACCGAGTAACCTGTCCGGTAGAAGGTGTGCCCAGCACCTGCTCCTCGCAGTTTACCTTGGTCTGCAAGTGTTGTCACACTCAAGGCCACTACGTCGTTGCCATACTGACTCATAACGATCAGTGCGGTTCGACGTTCCGGCCGTCATGTGGTGTTGCATCGATCCAGCAGCGTACGTACATTGCGTGTCCCAACGGAAAGCATCTTTCCTCCCCGGGCCTATCTCACGTTGGTCTTCGTGTAACTGAGACTCCAGTGAGCACTGTCTGTAATAGGATTCGTGCTGGCGGGGTCATTAGGATACGGGAAGAGGGAGGGTTTGACAGTAGCATATTTTTACTTATCCACCCTGCCGCAAACAGCAGATAAGGTGAGCCTGTTTATCTTCGGTGACGGCCAATGCAGTGTGATATTTGATCTGATTTGTACTTGTATAGATTATGTGGGCTTTGGATACTGTCAGAATCCCCAGACTTAGACAGGAGAGTGATTAGGGACTTTAACCACAAATATGATAATTCGGTCGTGCTTAATTTAAGGTCAGTGGCGCAGTAGTCAACACGGTTGCCTCATGAAAGCGTGGCTGGAATTTTAGTCCAGGCCGTGGCAACGATATGCATTACTGATGAGCTCTAATGAGAGCGAAACTCGAGTCTAGTGCTTCTTTTCGATGGAAACGTGACAGCTGCGGTCAATTGTGGGTGATGTTCATTTTAAATGAAAAGCCTTTAGCTCAAAAACCAGTACTGCAAGGCAGCAGGTGACACACTCACACACACAACACAATCGAAATAACGTCGACCACCAGCAAACACCACATTGCAACAGCAACGCATAGGCTCAAGGGCCACAATTCCACACACAAGATCAGACCAGACAAGAACCAACATCAAGTCGAAACAAAACACTACACACCAGCATAATCCACAACGAGCGCAATTGCCGTTTGTTTGGATGCTCCCCTTCGGCCAGTCTGACGTGTTTTAACCTGCAAAGACCGATGTCCTAGTCAGCATAACCCAACGGATTAAAACAGCACACAAGCCTGACCACCACGTCAAGATAGCAGAAAAGGTTAGGACAGTCACATACAATCATACACAAAACCATACGATAGCTGGCCGTCAGCTTATCCGGGTCAATTAGCTTGTCAAATTATTCCGTTTCCGCTCAACTTACGCATCCCGTTCCGCTAAGCATTCCCGACCGAAAGACTGTTATCCCCACGTGTCCGCATCTCAAACACGGTAACCATGATGCACTAAGCTCAGAAAGATGCTCATGCATCTACATGTAGCGAAAGGGCGCCCAATAAAGTACAATCTTCACTGTCCAACTCGCTGGTTCCCATGCTACGCGCGCACTTGCGTTTATGACTTAAAATTCCGGCTCACAACACACACCCGGTTTCCGCTCACACGTCGTGTGCACTTCTTCCCGGTTTGTGTGTGTGACCGACGCCTTCCGTCGGGGGGGGGGGGAGCTGTTCTCCACTTGCCACTCCTCGTCAGTTGGTCCGAGCCCGATGAGCGATGGCTCATCTGGTCGCCCATGCTGTCCCAGATTCGCTCGCTGTGGGCTTTTGGTGGTACCTCCCCTGCGTTCAGGTACTCCATTGAGTGTTGGAATACTCGCACCTTCGGTTTGATAATCCACCACATATTGTGGTCACCGTGACAGACATGCCTATCAGCCGAAATCCCTTACGGCTGTATGTCAACCTGTGCATCCACACGTATGACTCATTGAGTTACCCTACTGGTGTTCAAGCTAGAAGCTTATCGCTCAAAAACACCCGACGTAGATCGTGCACAAGTTGCGGTACGGGGTGGTTTGTTTGATGAACAGTAGGAAGCTGGGGCGTAATCTCACAGCTGTAGACTGAGTTCCAAATGTACGATATCCTGAGAAATTCTGTGCCCACACATCATCAAACTCAAAACAGTTAGTAGGCGAACACCAGTAGTTGCCAGCATCCCATAATCGTCCATCGATGTCAAATAACCACTAACATGGAAAATTTTCAGTTTCACTTCTACGATATTTGGGGAAGTCGAGAATAGAAACGAACAAGAAACATGAAAGCATGTGATATGAATAATATGGTAGCCCATCAGCGCCAACTCGCATTGTGTACACCAGTTCTCATGTAAATGCGGTAAGAGTTACAATGTTGTCAGACTGGCTATTTCCCACATCAACACGGCCAGCGAAAATCTTCACAAGTTTATCGAAACCCAAAATCGCTTTAGTGCTATGCTAGCTGACCTTACCCAAGTATGCCGTATAAAGTTCGAGAACTTCGCCAAGGGTATCATTAAGAAGACCGCAGCCAAAACGTTTCAGAGTCTTCAAAGTTCTTTGGATCGTACGGTTAGCAAACTCAATTTTCCCAGTGATGCTCTGAATCATGTCCACAACTTGGCAAATGAACAGTTTACGCAAGTGCAGTTTGAAGTACTTCCTCTAGGCTTAAAATACAAATTCTCGTCGCAGAAAGTTAACCGGTTAACGACTCAAGTTCAGTTTGAAAACCCATACGACCAGCTAAAACTGTTGTCTTTCACCTCGCCAGAAATTGCAGGTTGGTTTCGTGTTAAAATGGTCAACGTTTCGCATCAGTTTAGGTTGTCACCTATTCGCCAGCATTGTTGTTTACTCTCCGAACATTATGAGGCCATCAAACAACTGAAACAGATGCAGGACGTGGTATTTCTGAAACCAGACAAAGGCTCTGGCATTGTAATCTTGAATAAGGCTGATTATGTGATGAAAATGCGCACCGTCCTGGCTGACGACAGGAAGTTCAAAGTTGACCGTACACCAGATAATAACGTTCTAGTGGAAAAACAAATATCTAGGAAGATACAAATTCTTCTGTTACACGGATATATAAGTGAGCGTGAGTATAAATAGTTGAAACCGACTGGGACTTATACACCAAGAATGAGGGGATCATCTAAATTGCACAAAGCCGGTGTCACCCTGAGGCCTATCATCGCCATACCACAGCCTTGCTCGATGGCTGGTTCAGCTCCTTGATCCCATCCGTTCTTTGAAGGATTCTTTTGAGTTATGTGATATTTTGGAGAACATTTCGGTGAGTCCCACACAAAAGCCTTATTCAATTGACGTTGACTCACTATTCACAAACGTTCCATTACGTGAAACAGTTGATTGTTTCTGTAGTTTTATTTTGATTCATAATATTTCTTTACCTTAAAGAACCGATTCTTATGTGTACGCAAATCATTCGGTTTGAGTTCGATGAATGTGCTTATAAACAAGTAGATGGTGTAGCAATGGGCAGCCTGTTGGGCCCAAAATTGGCTGAAATTTTTCTTGGAATGGTCGAAGATGGACTATCGGATTATATTGACTGTTCTTTGATTTATAAGTGGTATATCGATGACATTCTAATACACAACGATTTTAATCATTGTTTCACTCTTTCACATCAGTTTAATTCCACTCATCGAAATCTCCGTGTCACTCATGAACAGGAGAAAGATAACTCACTACCATTCTTAGACGTCCTTATTTCTGGGCGTTCGGACAGCACACTTAGTGTTGTGAGCCAAGAACCCGGATGGCACAGGGGTCATTTATTCGAGAAAGCAAAACATGGGTTGAGCGCTTAAACAGGACCACATATAAAGACACTCATTTGCATAACTTACTCGGTCCAGATCGTCTCGGTTGCCACATACGCCAGACGTAGCAAGGACCATTTTAGGCGATGCCGCATTCCGATATTTTCATCTGTATTTTTCCTGCGGCTACTTCGATGTCAACATATATGCTCTGGCCCCACTACTGAATAGTAATCGTGTGAGTGATATATTACGATCGCCCATCCTCGCTGCATTTGTAGGCCTGTTTATCAAAAAGCCACATGGAGTTGGCAGTACCTACAATTCTCTTCGTTTGCGCCCGTGGCTTACAAACGTAATTTGGTGCTAACCATTTTTCACCGAGCAAGGAAAAAATCCACAGTCGTCCATCTAAATTTTGAAGAGGAGCTCTTGAAGAGTGTTCTGCTTGCGAATGGATATCCGGCCAAATTTAAGGAAATTCATTGCAAAGAACGAGTGGCTACCCCCCAACCACAATCAGTGACGGAGAAACAGCTTTTTATCACCATTCCTTACACAGATGACCACAATATTACCGATGTAAGTCGAAAGTTGAAATCAGCCATTGATCGCACATATCCAGCAGCGGAATTGCGCTTGTTGCTTTCCACCTACAGGATGAGTCTCCACTGCCCCGATCGTTCCTTCTCAGAAAACTGTGCCTCTCATGTTATCTACCAGTTCACTTACAGTTTCTATGACTCATACATTAGAAGAACGGGCCGAAATTTACGACAAAGCATGGCGGAACACATCCCCAACTGGCTTGTGCAAACAATGACTCAACGCGGGTCAGTAGGCCAACATTCGAACAGAAATCCGGCGTCTTCGATCGCGAAACACTTAATCGCAACAGGTCGTGGTTGACCCCGTCACTTCGTTCATGGTCCTACGACGCAACCGCAACCCCAGGCTGTAGGCATTCTGTGAGGCATTGTTGATCAGGCGTCACGCACGGGCCTTTTGTTGGCAAAAGGTGCTGACGCAATCAATTTCGTCACCGTAGCAGTGAACCCTGATTGCTCCCATGTAATGTTCGTTCAGTTAACTGTTTTGTCGCTAAGCGCTCAATCTATATAACTGAATGTTTTATGTAATCGACTGATGAGAGTAAACGAAATACTTGCATCTCGCAATGTATATCTTCTTGCCGTCTTAATGACCAGTTACCTAGACAGAATCGATAGATCATTGATCTCCAGAATGAAATGATATATAAATAAGTGGGTTCAGAAACAGGTCTCACAAGAGGACATTGTAGTCACGGCGGATCATAAGCACCCAGCCTGGTCGATCGAATGACACACCCTGTCAAATGACCACAACGTGAACTTGACCTCAGCCTTCACCAACACAATGTGTCACCACAAATCACGATCCCAAAAATTTAAAGCTGTCAAGATAAACCCGCTCACACTTGTGCTGTGTGTACAAAAACAGTTACTTGTGAACATTAGGATGCCGTGAACGTAAGTTACAGTGAATGTTACTAAGGTCACGCGATTTGATTGTTGTTGTTCGTTTCCTTGTTCATACTCTGAAAGTTATATGTGTTATTAGTTTTTGATATTAAATAGCTAGTGTGAAATGCTATCACCTACTGTTCTGTTCAAATTATTGAAGGAATGTAACTGTTTCAAACTCAAAAGTGGCAACTTTTGTTTGCAGATACATCTGGCGTCCTTCCTTTGCAGATCGTTTTTCTAAAACACACAAATCAACCTACAGACATGCTAACATACTAATTGTTATACACATGAACACTACTCAATGAAGGAAAGAAACTCTTCAATGGTAAGACAGATCCCCAGTCGCTTTCAGATGGAGACACTTTATGTGATTTTCAGAATCTAGAACGCATTAGACGAATAAGTAAATCGGATCGTTACGTATACCAACGACCCTGATGGCTGTGTGTGAAACGTTGGATGAGTCGATTTACGTGGTTTGCGCTCCATTTACCTATATACTAAAGTATTCCGAATCCTGAACGTAGTATTCTACTTCTACTTTTCAATAATGAAAATTTTATCTGATACGTAGTTAAGAGAGTCGTGTTACTAATCACTTCCTAATGATTCACGTATTCAGACACACGCAATCAATACGAAATCATAAACTGGGCTGAGATTTAGGGAGCTCTCCTGAGTAGATTCCATTTAGTCATAAACAAGTTGGATACCCGATGTGTCGCTTTTTACTGGGTGCCCCGGGTATTTAGTTAAAACAACCGGTAAAGGTGATATCTGAAAATGAGGTTACTTTTATCTCCAGAAACGAATATTAATTTCAATGTTGTGACTGTAAAGATGCTTTGCGTCACATTCTTTATCAAACTATGTTGGAGCAATCACTCAAATCATCGACCACTACTATGTGCACGCAGGAACCTGGGCTTCATGAAGTATCGCTGTGCTTTGGGAGGCGTTGTCTCCGTAATCTCATAGTTAGTTTTAATGCTAGTTTTCCATTGCTACAGTTTTTAGGCAAGAACCATAGATACCAGATTTCATACATCAGAGTTCTGAAGATGGCCAAACCATCCTTGTTGCTGCGTCTAATTCAGCCCTTTACCACTATGAATGTATTGTGCAGTTAACTATTCACATACGAAGAAACCCTAACACACATCTATCTGTTTCTGGATATTGTTGTATTTTAAAAAGTTCTGACAACATTTATAAATAAGAATAACATTGGAAAAGCCACCTGAAAATGATAGCTTGCCAGTGAAATAAGGTTCTGTTAAATGATTTGGCTGAATATCAACCCATGTAATAAATTTTGGACCGTTTTGCCTGCGATATGTTGAGAATGCATGTGGGTTTTCTGCAGTCTGAAAGTTAGTTTTTGATACTGACCCCTTCAGGGTTAAAGCGGCTCCCTCAATGAATAAAGTATGTATACAAATGTTCCCAAAAATATTTTACTTGATTACAACCGACACCCACAAGTGAGTGTCTGTGTGTAATCAAGACAGGATCCGGATCGCTCGGATTAATTGCAGTGTAGTCAGCCGAGTGATGCTTATCAGCTTGTCATACCCCAGGGGATCACATGACCCTGTTGGCGGACTTGCGTAGTGGGTCAGTCAACATTGCAGATCGACGTTGTGAGCATCAGACTCTGACGCTGGCACGCCTATGTAACCAGATCGGCTGGGAAACACCGACACCATGACATCGACAATCGATGACACAATTACCGTATGTCTGTGTACAGAATAAGCGGTCGAAATACCGTACGTAAAACATCATTCAGTGATGCGGGCCACTAACTCAAGATCAGTTGTGCTGTAACTCTCTGTAGTACGAATAGTTATTTTTTTTCGAGACTTTGTCCACAGATGTACTACACCACAGGGCAAGTCAACGCATGTCGTTATTTCAATTACTGTCTGTATTACCGAACTTACTAATCAATCTTTTGCTAGCAGAGATAGCAGCTTTGCAGTCAACTTTACGATTTGCATCAGACAATCCAGAAACTTCAGAAAAGCTCTGATCGGATTCACAGAACAAAGTAATTAAGTTAATGCGATTTTAAAACGGCAGAATTGGGGCTTTTACATTTTTACTTTGATTGTCTTTTTACGGGTGTTGACAGCAAGCAACGGTTCTATGAGATTCTCATAACTCTCATCCGCTGACGATTGTGCTTCGACAACAAAATCCCATTAGAGATCAATTCAATCCATTCACAGCGAATACTCTCAGAAACTTCCATCAGTTACTCACAAACTCACTTGCTCTGTTGCGTTCTTTATTACTAGAGTCACTTCAACTAATGACAGTAATTCTAGGGACAATTAATATTGCTAAGAGACTACGTTAATAAGTAGCTCAGAACAAACATTTTTCGCACACAACTGCATCGAATTGTTATTGATCACAGACTCCACAGCTATCTCGCCAAAAGTTTGTTACGTTCACTTCAATTACTAGCATGTCACAAAATGTCTTGTGAAAACTACGTGGATGGTTCAGCAGCAATCCAGTAATCTGTCTTCTTCCATGTGGTACAAAATCCAATGCGTAGTTCCACCGGTTTCAGTCAAGCGCTGAACAAATAAGACCTACATTCCGTTTTTCTTTCAGAGCACTGAGCAAATAGATGAGTGAACTGAAAGATCTGGTATCCCAGTAAG
>JTDE01001538.1:90599-110046 GCA_014338405.1 Paragonimus skrjabini miyazakii | reverse complement strand
AATTGAAATGTTTCTATCTCGCAACGGTTGTCTTCTTGCTGTTCCGATGAATTAGATCATGGGAACCGAATATTTTAAAATTTGAGTAGTTTATTTCATTCTTTCAACCTTTCAAGTAGTCTAACATGTGGAGTGCAGCAAGCGTTTTCTCTGTTCTTCTGTCTGGAACACAACAAACCGACATATGTAAATATACATGTGAAAGGTAAAGCTGTTTTTTTTTGTAATGATTTTTAAAAAGATAGGATAACTTTAAACTGAGTTGGTCTGGTCAGTAGGGTTCGTAAAGTCGAAAACATTGACCAGCGCCTCTAACGGTTTAATGAGAATGAAATGAAATGACATGCAGTAGTTAAAGATGTTATTTTATCAGTTTTTGAAGAAAACATCCCCAATTAATAAGAGTGAGAAATATAACTTGTGATGACCTATGATTATACTCACTTTTTCCGGACAGCTGTAACCTGTGTGATTCAGTATGAACAAGTTGAAGATATCTAGGGTTTACCGAGATTAACTTGATTCTGTACTTAGCAGCTTAGAAACTAGTACAAATACACAACTGTGAAATGTGTGCGTGGTATTCGGCACTTTACAAAACAGTAGCAAAAACCATCAAATTGGGCAGCACAAAACAAACAAGTCGGATTCCATTATGATAATAAGGAGGAAGTTATGGGGGAATAAAATCGATACTGGGTGCGTTCACACCATGTAAATTCAAGAGTGGCATGACGGATAATGTTTACGACCCACCAGCGATCGCTGGTTGGAGACACTGGGGTGCTGTGGGTTCATCGCGCTGCTCGGAAAACTTGCATTGGTCCAAATTATTTGTCATTAATTCTGCCTAAAATCAACATTCTCAATTCCGAGCATCTGCCGCGTATGAGCATGTTGTTTCTGTCGCCGGTTCGAATCCAGCCGAAGTTCAGATTTTTCACAGTCGAGTCTCTTCTTAAACGGAGATAGCAAAGTAGAGGAAGAAACAAATAGAGCTGTCAGCGATATAATAATAATGAACGATTTATTTTGAAGTCTTTCCTTCATTCGATGACTCAGTTTACATTGGCTGTCTCCAGAAGATTAAACTACCGAGTTATGGTTTCTGACAATCATTAATGATTCTATACCACAGAGGCGTTCCGAAAGCTGCAATTCTACTTATTGCAGCTTTCACTGATCTCAAGTTCCTCTACGAAGAGGTTGGCCTGACCATTTTGTAGGGGAAATTAGTTCGATAAAACAAGATCATTTTGTCTAGTTCGCATGTTCTCATGCCATTCGTCCGCTCGCGTTCATGAGCCGGAATTCCGAATGTCAACGCAGCTAGGTTTCTACTTCAGCGTAGTGCACACATCTATCTGGTTCTGTACATTTGGTTGACGTTATCTGTCATATATTTTCGACTATTATTTCACGTTCGTTGGCCTGATTTCGTTGACTGATGACTCAATCAATATCTCATGTTGTCTGTGATCCATTCCCTGTGGATTTTGACCATATCTCACCGCCGCATTGAGATAGCTCACAGTATTGGATTAATCTCGTCTTCGACTTCGTCACCCATAACAGTATCACGATGTGTATCTGAGGTTGAATTCGGTGTGCATACGTTCGTTTCGCTGAACGGTTACATGCGGTAAATCGGTTGTTCCTGATATGAAATCGGTGGCCTACTGGTCAAAAAGTTTACCTTACGGAAGCCTGTCTAGCGTTCTAGTCCTGGCCATTGCAAGGACATGCACTACTGACAAGCTTTGACAAGAGGGAAACTCGAGCCTACTACTTTTTTGGAAGTGGTTGATTAGAAAGGCTATCGGATTGCGGAAGTTGCGATTTTGAGTGATGTTACGCTTATTTTGATCGATTCCATGAATTAGACTGACATTCTCCTGTTGTTCGGTTAAGTTTTATAATCACTGCTTAATACATGGGGAAGGTGGAACGAAACGGAGCAACCATGCATTTCGGCATTAACAGACTAAATCACTGTCAGAACAATGATACTCGAACTTACCTAAGTCAGTCGGTTAAATGCATTTGGCAGACTCCTCATACTAGCGTCTAAAAGTCACACTAAATAAACCCATCTCCCAAATCGAGATCATGGTCCGCTTGACTACTGTGTGCATGGTATGAGAAAATACTTTAATTTTTGAGTTATCTGTCGTGTGTCCTTTATTCCAGAAAAGTTCGTCATCAACTTTTGAGTGAATGTGGCAACAACACACGGTATGCATCTGGAAATTGAATAACGAATATAAGGTCCGTTAGCAACCCATAAATAGATACGTAACAAATCGTGTGACAGATCTAATAGTTTGGAAGAGGCCTCATTGCAAAAAGCAGGGTTTTGGCCGGATTCTCACCAGCGACAGAAATGATGTCAGTACACGGCACTGAGATTTGTTCCAGCTTGTCAAACCGGCTACACTGCTCATCAGTAATATAGCTTAACTGCTCAACAGTGGCGTTGGTAGATTCCAGCGTGAACTGTTTGAGAAATCCTGCTCGGGCAGCCAATCCTCTGGATCATTTGGTGGATTTCATATGAGACAGTGTGGCGGTTGGGTGACCGAGTCCAAATATGAAATATTCGGACTCCCGACGTCGTTACGTGCTGTGTCTTGGCATGCTGATTCAGACATTGGTTTGAATCTAACTGAAGCCGTGGTTTTTCGCGATGGGGTCTCTTCTAAGAGAAACCAAATAGTGTGTTCACCGCCCATGCCTTTGAAGTATGTAGTTCCGGATCGTGTGAGTACAGTCGCTTGCCACGCGGTGTAATGTATACTCCAGCGATCCCTCAACAAATCGTGGACGCGATATCAGCTGGTTTGACATGGGCGATGACTTACTTGGACGACATTATCATTGCTAGTGCTACAACTGAAGACCATCAATAGCGTCTTGCGTCAGTTCATAAACGCATTGAAGAGCATGGTTTCCGCGTTATGCCCAACAAATGTTCCTTCTGCATGAAAAGTATACAACACCTAGGTTTCATTATTGACCAGGAGGGTCATAGGTAAGACTCCGAGGGGAGAAAAGCTACGACAGAAATGCCTCCCCTTCAACAGACATGATCACACTCCAATTATTCCTAGATCTTGCGTACTATTACAATACTTTCTTCCCCGTGTACATGATGTTCGTGTACCAGTGAATCAGAGAATTCTCCATGACTGTGGTTAGACGCATGCCAGTTTTCTATCGTACGTATCGAGCAAACTTTAACTTCCAACTGACTTTCAGTCCATTACGATCAAAAATTAAAGTTATTCGCCGTGGCAGCTGCGCTACAATGCGGAGATAGAGCAAACATTTCCCAATGCTTCACAAAGGCAGCCCTACATGTTTCGCGGACAGTGAGTTCGACTGAAAAGAACTACAACCAAATACAGAAAGAGGGTCTCACGCTTACATTTGCAGTTAAACATTTCACAAAATGCCACATAGAAGAAAGTTCACGATGTGTACAGACCACAAGCCTCTTCTGTCAATTTATGGTGTAGAAAAGGATATTCCAGTCTACACCGCTAATCGATTACAGCAGTGGGCCACGATGTTAGTAGGATACGATTTTGAAGTCCATTTCAAGAAAACATCGGTTTTTGGGCATGTAGGCGCGTTTTCTCTGAACAGGCAGTCACAAAGTCTGATGAGAACTAAGTCCTTCCACCAGTATTAGTGGTTGATAACGTTTACGGATTTTTTTCAGACTCATTCCGTGGTCCACTGGGAAATTCCAAAATGGTGACAGAGACAATAGAGAAGGATGCTTTGTTACAGGTAATGCAATACCTTTAGACTGGTTAAACAATTGGTTTAGTAGATGAAATACTGAAACAGTTTTTTCGTCGTAGGGATTTACTCATCGTCAGTACGGGATATTTATTGTTGGCATATCGTGTAGTGACTCCTGAACTTTTGTGCCAACACGTAATGAGACAGTTACACTTGAGCCATCCTGGTAGTAGTCTCATGTCGTCGAGGGCTTGTAGTTATGTTTACTGAACGTAAATTTCAAGTTGAACATCATCCACAATTGATCGCAGCTGTCGCATTCCCATAGAGTTTCCATATCATCACTGTCATGACAGGGTGACATCCATTGCTTCACTGCTTCGGACACGCAATATCTTAAATTAACATCTCGAGACATACTGATAACTCTTAATTTAAACATAACTCACATTTGATGGTAACGTTCGCATTCAAATAGAATTTCCAGCAAGTCTCTTTCAAAAAGAAGCACTAGACTCGAGTCTCACTCTCGTTAGTGTTAGTCAGTAGTGTATATCGTTACCACGGCCAGGACTAGAACCCCAGCCACGCTGTTCATGAGGCAATCGTGTTGATCACTGCGCCATTGACCTCACAGTATGAACGACCGAATTATCATATGTGAACATTCAACCACTTTCGCCCGTGACTAATGATCAGTACTGCCCGCTCTATCTGGTGTGCACCCTTAACCTACCGTTGGCACAATGACCCTATCCGTCTGATTTAACCATGACATCATGTGACTGACCCCAAATAGTGGATATGTCTCACGTGATTTTAATGATGATGGATTGTTGTCCAATTCCATATCGAACGGGCAGGCACTGAAGCGTAACTAAGCCTTACTCAGTATCGGACAACGAATGTTAAAATCACCCCATTGCGCAAAACATAGTGACTTTCAGTGAGTGATTACGAGAAAGTTGTCGCCTAACGCCAGTACCGAGTGTTAGTCGTGTACGAACAAATGAGTACACCTTTTTAGTAAACCGGTCCCCATAGTTGAAGTTTGGTTGATGAATATGAAACGTAAAGTTTTGTTGCGGGGCCAAATATTTGTCTCATTTGTGTTTCGTTAATTTTCAATTGGCCCATGAAGCAGATATGTATATTGCTTGTGACAAGCAGTACTGTAAAGTGCGTTAAGAATATGACAGGTTGCCAGTTCAGCATATATTGAGTACAAAATTTACGCCATCCGTTCGGTCTCACCATTTCGCATACTGGCCGATTTATCACAAAGCCAAATACTTCTGCTTCCGCTTGTTAACCTTAATGTTTTATGAATAAGCAATGCGTTTAAGATAACCAATCAGCGTTTCGACTAATGGAAATATCCATCTCCAGCTTGCTGTATTATTGTGGTGGACTGTCAGGCAGGAGGTGCGAGTATTCCTCAACGCAGGGGGAGATGCGTTCAAAAACCCAGAGCGAGCGGATGGAGGACGGCGTGGGCGACTGGATGAGTCATCACTCGACCGGATCAGAGCAACGGGCGAGACATGGCAACCAAAATGAATGGATGGCCAAATCGAAGGCGTGATTATTCTAACACTCGCAGGAATATCTCCACACGGTCGTGGAGTACGCCCAAAACCTAAGAAGGGTTAGACGGAGTACAACACGAGCGAACGGACGAGCCATCGTTCAATGAAATCGGACCAACGGACGAGGAATAGCAAGCGGAATATCCCCGGATAGAAGGCGCCGATCACACACATAAACCGGGCAGAAGTGCGCACGACGTGTGAACGGAAACCGGAGGGTGATTTGGATTGAAATTGTGATTCAAAATCGCGAGCGCGTGTGTGGCATGGTAACTAGAGTGTTGGACAATAATGTGCTTTATTGGACGTCTTTTCGCTACATTACGTAATATGTATTTGAGTCGAGGGCCAAGAGAGCAAAAGGTTTTTCTATGATGTAAATGAATGTAGATGAATGTAAGCAAGAATTTGTAAACTCCGAGTCGCTACATTAAAATTGGTGGTATGTGCATGTGATACGTTGAGCACGTTCGACCACATAAACCAGCGCTTTGAGCATCTGTTGACTGACGGCTGTGCACTAGCACTAACGTGGTATTATAATTAATAAGCTGAGCTTATTTCAAACATTCGCCGTGCCTCCTTATTGTTCAGGGAGGATTAGGATCAACTGATTCGGACAGTTGAGAGACGAAGAGGAAACCGGCAATGCCAATTGCAATTGTTTGTGCGAAACAACCCGTTTTGCCTTCGCGACTACTAATTTTGTCCATTCAGATAGCATATCTTTCTCTGCTATCCTTTCTACACGACAAGTATCCTAATGGACAAACACAATCACTTACGGTCAATCTGTCAAATAAGTGGGCTCTAACGTTCACGATTTAGGTCAATGGGCTATGAGTACATCAGTATAACGAAACAGAGTGTGTTGTAGAATTAATTGTCAGGCATTCTGGTACTCAACGCAAAATAAGGGCTAATCTGCGTAAATTGAACACGCTGGCTCTACCTATGAAATTAGACGTAAGGTGAGGTAGAATTAATAAATACTACTGACAAGTGGTAGGGTTTTTTTTCGTTACAACTTGAATACTACTCACTACCAATCGTATTTTTTGCAGTCTCATAGACTATACCGGAGTTTCGTTTGTGTTAGAGCTTGTCAGCGCTACCCATCCTTTCAACGGCTTAGAGGTGAGCCCCAATCACACGTTTATGGGGCAACCATATTGAGCACCGCGCCACTGACCTTCACATATGGCACAATTGCATGATTATAAGCAAACACTCAGCCAAGTTCGTTTGTGACTCAGTAAACATAATCTACCAACAGCTAGAACCAGGCCCATGGTACAAGTTC
Organism: Paragonimus skrjabini miyazakii; assembly: GCA_014338405.1. Lineage (NCBI taxonomy): Eukaryota > Metazoa > Platyhelminthes > Trematoda > Plagiorchiida > Troglotrematidae > Paragonimus > Paragonimus skrjabini miyazakii. The sequence goes on along the minus strand of JTDE01001538.1, from coordinate 103,404 downwards.
CAGATATTTTCCGACCCAGAGATGCATTCCGTACGCGGCATACGCGACACATCAGGGAGATTTGGCTATCAGGTAGAATTATAAATCGCGGGGATAATTCCGTCTATCGAGTTCGATTTGGAAACTTGGTCTAGGCACGTCATATCAATCACTAGGGACGATGACAACTTGGAGTACCAGCGATACCACATTCAACTACCTATGAACATACTGATTGATACATTCTCCCTAACGCCCACATACCAAATATCCCGGCCACCCCAGACACTGTTGATCTTTGCAGAGATCAAGTGTTGACCTCATGAAACACTCTTATGACTTTCGATCAGTTTGTTTTCATGTAGGAGGTTGCGGGAGAATTTTTATTGTTGCAGATGGTCGATGTACTTTTAACCGGTCACCAGCCGTTGGTAGTTTGGCCACTTTGGATTAATAGGTTTCCGCTTTCTGATTGGTGAATTGTCAATCGGGTCACATTTATTGTTAAAATGACAGTCATCTTTGTCCCATATTGAGTGACAAAAACCGGTGTACGCTGTCACGCGTCGTGTTCCGATTCTGGGAGTTTGGTCGGGTTATAAGAATTTCATCTCCGCTTCTAAATTCAGATCTGCTTTTTCTGTCGACCACATTCTGAAAATTAACAACAAACAGGGATTTCGTCCCCGTCGGAGCTAATCAGTAGTATATTTTTTGGGACCCCCGATTCACGGTAGAACTCAAGTTTACGTGCTTGTGTTGGTTACCATCCTACTGACGCCGCATTTTGCACGGCAGTAATTGTAACAGTAGCGTGTTCCTGTAGTTCGAATCGTTGATGGTGCGACAGAAAATTCACTGTGCCATGTTGACCAGATACCAGTCAATACATGAACCAAGCCGCCATCATCTTGTATTATGGGATTGGTTATATCATCAGTTAATCGCTCACCCTTGAATCTTCACATTCGTACCGTGCGATCAAACATGATATGTCAGTCCAAAACTTGTTTGTTTTTGTGGGTAACACCAGACTGACGTCTTATGACATTGTCTAACTGTGCTGCTTACACTGGGTCCTTTCATCAACACTGCTTTGCTATTGAGGCCATACTTGTCCAACATTCTCCTCAGAGTACGGGTTGACGGAATTGCGCTGAGTTGGGTGATCTAACGAAGATCATACGCAAGGTCGAGGAAGGGGTGGTAACTGGGTGAACGGCCAGCATTCGACAAAGATCAAACGAGCAATTGGTATTGAGAAACAACTAAGGGGTTGTTTTATTTTCTTTGGATGAATTGTGGTCAATCATTGCACGTACATACGAGTAACCTCATTGTAACGTGCAACGTAGTGGAGCCAACGAGAAACAGCGTTTATGTGAAGGAGGGGGCCACGACAAGAATCCGAAATGGTAAAACCGACTGGTATAAGTCAGAAGCACAGTAAGTCACATACAGCTTACACAGTCGAAAATTCGAATGGCGTCAATCGTACGACGACAGGTTCCGTTAAATTATGACAAGTCTGAGCGAGGGAAACATGCGCAGACGGCCTGAAGAATCGTCATTCCAGGTTCTCCACCTGAATAAGCGTCACGCTTGATTCGTCCGTTTGGTGAGTTGTTATCACGGTTTGCTTTCAGTTAAATGTAGTAACGACAACTCACGTCTATTGCCATAACACGTAATTTTAATGTATAAAACGTAGTATAAGTCTACAAAGGGTGTATATTGTAATGGGTTCTTAGAACTGATTTGTTTACGCAGACTTTTGAACGAGTTATGGAAAACCTCATTCCAGTGTGTTACAACTCGTATGTGTTTATGCGAGTGTGTGTGCGTGCAGTGTCAGCATTCGAAAGCTTAACTGACTAGCCTACAGTCCTGCTATTGTATCCAAAACCTTGCATATTGCCATGTGTTTCCACCCATCGTTGATTCTGACAAGTAAGAACTAAACCACTCTGTGTTTGACAGAGAAAGATTTGTGAATGATCGCAGGTTACGGGCTAGCAGCTCACAAACGACAGCGCCTCATAGACAAGTGTTCATCGGCTGGAACGACACAACTACACCCAACCAGGAGGGCCCGGATTACTTTGATGCTAGTGTTCCGACAACTGTCAAACAGGCGAGCCCTCTCAGGCTCAAGTAGTAAGAGAACGGGGGATGACTGGCACCTGTGTAGTTCACATTGCTTTACTTACGGTCACCAATGGTCAAAAATACAAGGAAATTGTAACCATCAACAGCTCTCACTCTTCTGCTTCCACTACATCTAGGCTAGCATTGGGTCCGAGTCAGTTCATCACTTGCTGTTAGTCCCACAAAGACTCAACACATCTCGTTTCACTAATTGCAGGATTCTTACTTGTGTCAACCACGTCGGAAACCTAAATGTGACGGTATGGTGCACGTCCACCACGATGATCATTCGGCTAGGGAAAGAGATGGTTTCTAAATTAAGCACAGATTGATCAAGGTTTAAAGTATTTCCCAACCATCACGGTTGTACGCAAGTCGGACGATCGTACGGGTCGTCAGATGGGCCCGATTGACCATATATGAATGCCTGTTGATTTACATTACGAGGACGTCCATATATGTTATCGTATCATCGACCAAGTTGACGAACTGTAATCCCAGGTTCCATGCGTGGTTCGATTCGTGTATTTTCAGATAGATTGAACATCACCCACAATTGATCGCAGCTGTCGCATTCCCATCGACTGTCCAATTGGCCCCTTTCGAAAAGAGGCACTAGACTCCAGTTTCGCTCACATTAGAGCCTGTCAGTAGTGCATACCATCGCCAATGCCGGGACTAGAACCACGGGCATGCTGTTCGTGAGGCAACCGTGTTTACCACTGCGTTATTCACCACACATTATGCACGACCGAATTGTCATATGTGAACTGTCTGTTAACTCCAATCGATGACCCCTCGACTAGGACTTCTCTGCAAATTGAGTTCACAGAAATCATTGACTTGTTGAGCGGTTGCTGACTACTGATGGGTAGTAGGTTATAGTCCCGGCAGTGGCGATGATATGCACTACTGACGAGCTCTAATGAGAACGAAACTCGAGTCTAGGGTTTTTTTTTCGAAATGGGCCGACTGGACAGTCTGGGAATGCGACAGCTGCGATCAATTGTGGGTGATTTTCAGTCTATATGATATTTTGAAGTGATAAGTCTGAAAACGAGTCCAACTTTCATTCAAAGGTGTTCCAAGCAAACTGAACATTCCCAGGCATGTTTGGCTGACCATGTTAGTGTTTTGTTGACGGTCATTTGGTGTTGATTAGTCTATAGCAGATAACCAAATTTCCCTGCATTAGCAAACTAGTGTAAGCCATAATAGGAATAGACATTTTTTTAACCCGTAACAGTCACTCTTACACGTTTGAAGACTTTCTCCAGGAGTAACTGAGCCACACTTTTCAAGTGCACCTTCAAGAACGCTCAGTCGTCGACGTTGGGGCTTAACGTATGCTACTTCGTTGGTCGGCCGATAAATGCACTGCGGGTTGATTTAGTTGAGAGCGTGGGAACGGTGGGCAGAGCACAACAGTGCGTAGAAATCAGGTCCAAATATTTCGACATGGAGAATCTGTTTGAGAAGTTCTGAAAATCTTCGAAGTTTACAAAGCGAAATACACTGTTGATACCAAATTAGTCAGGGTGGTCGACATCGTTCGTTTCACGTGGAGCGATCGCGTATATGCGGTCCGTTGCCTCTGCTCAAGCTTACCGCTGTTTTAAGCACGTGTACAAGCTTAATAAGAACTCACTCAGATGGAAGAGAGAAATACGTCATTCATATGAACTTTGATAACCAAGGATGGTTCCACCTGTTCCGTCTTTTCACTCAGCCCAATGTATTACCTTAATTAGTTCGTCTAACTAAACACAATTTCATTGGGCTCGTTCAGCTGACTGATATAAAAAGAAATCCTTGGGAACCGAATGAAACGTAGAAGGTGGACGGATGCATCGGGAGGACTCTTTGGGAAGGCGAACGTGAACCTGCGCTCATGGAACCTCAAAGATGAGCGATTAACGGATAGCGTATGCTTTTCATCGTTACAAGGTGATATTGATTCCGTCCATAATTTGATTAGTATTCAGTCAACAGGGAAAAGTGAGTTGGATTAAACTGAACACACGGTCATTGGTTCGAGCCATAAGAGTTTTTTGAGAAAATGTTTTCTCGCAAAATAGTTGTCAGAGTTGGGTGATGATAGCCCAACGTGATAAGTTCCCGACCGATTGGAGCTAGAATTGTGCATGTGCGCATGTTCTGCTCAGTCACCTGATCGTAAGCGTATAGAAAACATTTGAGATTGCGGAATAATGGACACTACTGTAAGTGATAGGATTACTACAACTTGGTGACAGCAAATAAAACAGGTACACAAAAAGTTGGACTTTTCATTCATTTTCATCAACCCGGTATCAGTAGACGTTATAGAACAGAAAGTATCGACTTTTTCAGTGCAAACTTTTAACAGTGTTGTCCAGTAGAGCATTTTTTTGTGTTTTATCCCAATAGCCTCGGTAATTTTCAGTCGATCATATACAATGTGATGTGAGCAGACTAAACGCAGGAAATTACCTGTCACAATTTATTATCAAATGGTGATGAGTTAGCTTATTTTATATTGAGAATCATATTTTGTCGGTGAAACAATATTCACTCAAAACTATCTACACTAAATTTTCCTGAAAAAATGATAACCAACAGTATTCAGAGTTGTGTGATTGGTGGTTCATTGGCGACGGAAGTTTTAGTATGCATTATCATACATGCATGTAAAAGGTGCCGTCATTATGGTTGCTCCTAGAAAATTAATTATAAGAACTTTATCAAACCCGTAAACATCTCTGACCTAGATTTGAAAGAGCCGAATCCAAAACAAAAGGTAAATTCAGTGTGTAACCAACTAAAATTAGACCACTATCAATAGTTGTAACCTAAAAAAAATGAATTAACGTTTTTTTCTATTAGTTCTATAGGATTACGGTTTCTTGAAGAGGTTAAAACAAGTCTTGTTTTTATAAAAGAGCAATTCATGCGAATGCGTCAAGTTACTGACTTGATACTGTTGTGCAAATCACACAAAGACAGACAAACTCAATAATAGTTGCTTTGCACATAACCAAAGAAAACTATGAGATATTTCCTGATTTCGTTGAATGATATAATCTGCTATTTAAATTAACTATTTGTCCTCATAAGAATTGATCACATGGATATCGTTTCTTCTATGGCATTTAGGCTGATTACCTCGATGCAAGGAATTATTCGAACTAAATCATTTGGCAGTTTTTTTACAAATAACATGGTAAACTTTGACCTTGTTGAATAGCACCCGAAAACTGTCTTATTATTTTCCTTACCGTTAGGTCATTTTTGTTGGTCTGACTACACATTATTTGACCGTATAAAAGTAGCATCATTACCAGTAAAAAGAACCTCCCGTACACAGAGAACAAACATCGATTAATCAGTAGGCTTGGATGTTTTTAATTAATGCGCGCAACTTTTCCGTAAATCACGTTAAATATTGTTAGTGATATGTTTATGTAGCTTGTCCTGCGGCGTGGTATATTTCCTATTCTGATTTACTTTCTAATTTTATCAGAAGAAAATTCCTGTGTTCGCTGCCTTCGGAGTTCACCCATTGCATCTCTTCTGGGCCTTGTACTCGTGTTGATTGGGGGTGGCGCTTTTGCTGGTGGCGTCATATTTGCCAGGCGGTACCTAATAAACTTGGTGAACGAGCCGGAACTGTAAGTCCTTGTATAAGATGCAAACTTCCTAGATCAGAAACATGCCTTTTAATTTTGGTCGGGTCATACAATGTGTTGACTAATTACAGGGTTATCCGGTTTTTTCGGTAGCTTGTTAATTTTTAGGGTAAAAGGTTGCTGCATTTACAGGAACCAACTCAGAAGTGACGATATAATGAACAATTGTTTTCCATATTTCTTTTTCAAGCCGATACAGTTATGTGTCATGTGACAAGCCGCGAAAATCAAAAAGCGACTGTTAATGAATGATAACAAATGCGACTACTAGACTTCGTATAATTGGCTAGATATGGACCCAATGTTGACAGGATGTTAAGTCACACCGTTGGGGTCAGACGTTTGTTATGTTAACAGCTGTTTTCCGTAATTCTCATCGGGCTTTTGCAATTACAAAGGGTACATACGTTTTATATATGAAAAATGTTTGTGTTAGAGTGCACATACATTATCTGTGACCGTGGGTTTTGTACAGATTTGCCATTACACAACCTAAAACAATCTGTTATCTTATTCTAGCGACTGCACATCTGACTGCAATCAGATTACGTAACCCGAGCCAGTATTCTCAGAAGAATTTTGTTCAATCCTTGCTACTGACTTGACTACAGATCAATCATACCCATTCTAACCACACACATACATTTGACCCTGACCTTTTATTATAGATCATTATCAGTCATTTCTTGGTTGGTATTGATGAAATCTACGCAGTTGTTTCGGGTTGAGAAAGAAAAATCGGAAACAATTGTTCGTCACATCGTTAATTATGATATTATAGGGATTTTAAACCATAGTAGGCTGTAAGTATTCTTACGATCAAAGTAGTAATTATGAGACACAAGAACAATCGAGAAGTAACCATAGTAGTAACGGCGTTCAGGTTGTTGTGCAAAACTTAATGACCTTGTCATTTGGTCCTGCTACTAAAAGAGCGACGTTCATTGTGTGGTCGATGACGGATGTGGTTTTTCTTACTGTGATTTACATTTCTAGGGCCCAATAATTAGTTCACCTTAGCTGTTGGTGATTGGTGTTTCTTTATTCTGATTTCAAACATACCATTTGAAACACGGATGTGATAGCATAAGAAAAGAGAATGAGAATCTGAAACTACTCAGAGGTGCATGGAGGATAAACTACCAAGAGTGTAAACGAAGTTGAAACGGTTGTAGATATGCACTGGTGACTTTCACTTTGTGTTGTGCAGTCAAACGATCAGGTAGGCGAAGGAACATATCTACCGCTCTGCCTCGAATAGGCCATTAAATGTTCTGCAGGTGAGAATGGGTAGTTCAAGTACGATTGTCTAAAGGCGGATGCACTAATTTCCCATTTATTCTCTGCCTCTACTTTATTGTAACATTATACGTATATCCTTACTCACTGAGGTGCATGTACAACATTGATTGTAGCGAGCAGAACACTTTGCCCATGGTGACTCGTTGGAAAGTTGCCGACAAGAATCTCATGCTAGTAGGTCTTGATGACTGGCATTATAGTAGTACTAACCAAGAGAAAAACAAGAACATTATCCCTTTAAGTGATGAAACTTCAAGTCATTTAGAGTTTTGGTGGTGTAGTTTATCCTGGAGGAAAGTCATAATTAGTAGCACTGGCTGCAGCTGAGATTTCAGCCCGTTATATCAGCACACTTGCGACCCGCTCTTTGTCTTCTATCACTCGGATGCACACTGAAAACTTTGTCAATCAATACCATAAAGCACCGATATTTATATCTAACTCATCTCTAGGAGTCGCGGTTTTCTATCTAAAAATGTTTAACTTTGAAATTAGCCAGTGATACTCTTTGACCTGAATTTCACATAGGACGAATGGGGTAGCATCACACAAAATTTCGACCAGAGTGAACGAAGTTTCATCCTACCGAGTAAAGGAAAACTGCGATCTGGCAGAAATGGCAAAATATTGATCGTAGGCTATTACAACTTCCAGTGAATGGCATGCATGGAGGGAGCGGAAGACATACATTTTATTAAACTTTGAGTTTCAACTCAGAAGACCAAAAAGAGTGTAGTAATGATTTCGTATCGGTTTTCGTATTGTACGATTACTGTGTATTCCATACACCTTTCGTTGTAAAAACGTTTATCAGATTTCGTTTTTGGTATTTAGTCATACCATTACAATTGATGAACTTTGTTGGTTGAAAGTTTTCTGAGGAGATACAGAAAAATGGTGGACTTTCAGCGGAATTTCGACCCCTACGCTCGGCGTATGTTTGAACAGTTAGTATTCCACAGATAGACTAAATAGCTTTGGATCGATTCTGTTGCCTTCAGTTGCAGAAGGCGGGTTGTAATAGACAAGTAGAGATGCACCTGACCCGTTCTAATTACCAGTATGAGACACCTACTGAAAGCAATCGAACTGTGGTCCCAGCAGAAATCGAACTAACTTGATGTCATTGGTAATGAAACATGGTTTATAAACATGATGGATACTGAGATCTAGCCTGAAAGCGGCAACCAAGAGAGGAAAGGAAAACCTGGGGATTCAGTTCAAGCTAGCTTGCTGGCATTCAAGTGCACGCTTTGTGAAAATTGTATTGCACCTTAGAGCGCTTTAAATAACACGAGAAGGGGTACAGGCTGAACGAGCTTGGAGTTGTGAATAATGGATGATTAAAAATCCCCAGAATGCAGTCGTGTAGCGAACAAGCTCGTTTGCAGTTATTCACCATCAGGCTAATTACATAATAATTTATATGAAACAGAGTTGTCAGGGTTAAAAGAACAAAAACAAGTAGCTAGTTTGGGTGAGGTCAGACACGTCATCGTCATACACGGAAACAACGTTCTGATACGATTTCGTCACCATTTAGATGCCACTGGAACCATGACAGTTAGATCGGTCGTGGTGTGAGTGGTTGGCCATGGCAACTTCAACGTCTGAACAAAGCGCCTTTGTGCGCATAAGGATGGATTTCTTAATCGAATTCCGATCGCTTCAGCTGTGGCCAAAATTCGGCATCTGACAGCTTTTGGGTGACTAGCGCTGACTCGGTAAATCGGATGAAAACAGGAGTCCAGGTTGACAGTATGATATGTATCAACGAGGTCTGAAAGAATTGCGTTCGTAATTGTCTTGGTGACTCCGCTCCTGATCCAGGCTGGATGATGCCCACGGATACATTCAGATAAGTGCCTGGTCGTGCGACCCACGTAACCAGTTCCACAGGAACAAGTAAATGAGTATACACAAAAATTATGCATCTTTTTCAACACTACTCCAGCTCTGTGTTTACGGATAAAAGATAAAATGCCCGTTTTTGCGGCTTCTTTTTGTGTTTACTCATTTACTTGTTCCTGTGGAACTAGTTACATGGGTCGCACGTCGTTGTTGCTGTTGGTGAGCCAGAATTGAAATGGCAGGAACCGAACAGGCTTATGCTCTAAGTTGATGATAGATTGTAGTTCAACATCCTCAACAGAGAAACTGATAATTAATGATTAGCGTAGGTCCTTAGTACGTCGGATCAATAAGAAGATATCGCGCGAGCTAGCAATCGAATTGTTGCTAGGGCACAAACGGCCATGCTACAATACATACAGATGGTTTATCACTGAAAACTAGGTAGAATGCACATGCAGAACCATTGCTTATTTGACTTCTATATTTGTTCAGATAAACACTTCATCCTGGGTTAAGGGTTTCCATTGAAATCTTACAGATATGTGTTAACTTGAGAATGAGATCACGAGACCATGTTGTCCTGGTGACAAGAAATTGTTACGACGTCACTGTTTCTCAATTCACACACTCATGCAGACTTTTCCACTGTAACTGGTCACACCCCCGTCTGAACTTTTCAGGTAGAGAGACGGTCTGAACGTGACCCAAACCGGGGAAGTCTGTGCGATCGGTCATGCTTTCGTGCATGCTAGACCATGTAGTGTCAGGGAATGACTTTTGTGGAACAACACTCGACTGAAATGACGTTGCTTTTGTCTATATTATGCTGTAGTTTGAACTGACTGCGCCTTTGCATTTTGCAAGTGGTTACATTCATGCCAGTTTGTATCAAATTGAAATACTTAAAAGTATATAAAACATAGCAACATCTGTTCTGTAATTCATAAACAGGACTAACTTGCAATGTACTACATCCACTATGATCAATGCGGTAGTAACAAATGTCATCCGCTATCATAAACACCCTTTTAGTCGACCGATAGTTGAGTGAATTAATACTTTGGTATGTAACTGAAAAGTTACCCGTTCCCGTACTATAGTCGTTTTCAGCTTTCATTTTGATATTCATTGAAAAACAATGTCAGCTACACTGTATCACCATTCGAAGACAAATAACACTACATATAACAACAAAACATTTACTGACCAAATTAATCGGAACTGATTACACAACACGTCGTTACTTTTATTCATACTCTATCACTGCATAACATTACCATGGTAATCTATGACAGGTCTGTGTTCCTGTCAGTTTGTCCATCTAATCGTATTAGAGTCGCCTAAGGTTATTATAAATCGAATATCACGTTTGTAACTTGGAGTCATAAGCTACTAAAAATTATAAAAGCATTTAGAAAATGTTAGGTTACCCTCAGAGTTATCCGCCAGTGCAATACGATAGATGACACTGTTCTAAAGCATCAACTGTCCAGCTAACGCTGTGGATGTAGCGTTCCAGAAAACTGATAATCTTTTACGGGGGTTTCACATAAAATTCGAATGAGGGGTAATGATCAAAAAAGGTTTCATGGCGGTAGATCTCAAATTAACAGTTTATTTCATGATCAATTCCCGGCTTGTTCGAGATTTAAACCGGCACCGTCGTTGTTATGGTCTGAATCTTTTGTCTATTAAGCCACCGGATTTATCAGTCAAGTACTGTATGTGATGTGTGACTTACTTACACTTCGTTAGTCTGGACAAACGTGGTCAAATTCAGGTTTGATAGTTTAGGCTGCGTAAGGTAAAAGTGACCGAAATTGGGGAGTATATGACGACGAGTCCAACTAAAGAAGGGACAGGTCATGGAGGACCGATTTGAAAGCAAGTAACATACCACATGAGAGTGTAATCAATTATTCACCAACCCTCTGTCTGTGAGTAGACATTGACAGCATCCAGCGGTGGAAGGCCGAGACAGATATGCGCATCAAATAATGCGTTGTCACTCAAGACTTTCGAGGTTGTTCGTATCAGAATCTGCAGTAGACGAAAAAAATGTTGCCCATTTTGAAGTACATTTACAGGCCATATTTGGGTTGATTGTTTAGACCTCTCTGACAGTGTTATCCGCCCACCGTAGTCACGGAGATCAGTTTGCCCATAGCATCCAGATTCTTGAACAGACTTTTACCGATCAGTCTGCTATTTGTTGTTATTCGTGTAGGTTACACCTCAAAGTCGATCAGCGTTAAGGTTTTCAGTATGGTGAATCCCGCCATGGATGCTGTAACGATCTCATGTCGTTGAATGTATACATTCTTGACTAAGTTGTTTGGGGTTCGCAATATGATATGCGTTTTGGACAACATGAAACACACGTAGTGATTTAATATCCACATTTTCTCCGATCTTGTCTTAGTTGGGGTTGGTCGGGCTCTGAGTGGCCCGTTCGGTTTCATAAAATGTACGCTTTTACTACTGCTCACTGTTACAAATCCCAAAACTCCGCGTTGTGCTAAAGTATGTAATTTATTTTGTGTTTCAAGTTGAACTACAAAGGTTGCGATAAAATCAAAAGGTGTTAATTTCAACTGAATAAATTGATACAACAACAGCCATATATCAATTAGGCAAATGACTATTACTCTCCCAGGTAAAGTACAACTTTTGAGACACTCATTCAAACCCGAATGGTGCAATCAACCGTACTTCTTAACTAAGAAGAATCGATGTAGACATGCTTGTTCCATATCATTCACTATGAACATATTACATTCCGGTAATAAATACTAGGGCTGTCTTAGCTTTACAGGCGCATCCAACGAGCTGTGTACCTTTCGTTGACATTATTCAGTTGAGACGAGCGGTGAGATAAACAGTGTATTAGTGCGACATAAACAGCCTCGTTGATATCATAGCGTGGCAACAACTTGGGATCACAACTGATCGATACTAGAATAATTAATTATGCTTCCAACATGTGTACGCCACTCTCAGTCATTTGCAGGCTTGTTGCCCATGTCGCATGCCAACTACCTCACCCTGCACAGTTTCTGTCACTGTCGGATGTAAACTTAAAACAGACCATGAAACTACAATCCCTCCTCACACTGACCAATATCGTTCTGACCGGGAAAGCCTTGTTTACGCTTTCTCTATTGATGACCTAGTAGGACATATTAGTCATCCGCATCCAGGATGACAACTGAGAATCGGGAAAGCTGTTGCTAACAGTCTAATGGAGGGCGGAGTAGGCTAACATATGTCTGCTACGAACCTCGTTGTACGCTTGCATCCGTCTATCTATGTAAATTTACTGTCGCTGAATTTGCAGCTTGCTTGTGCTTCCTTCTATATTGGTGGTTGCGTGAAAAGTTTGGGTTAGTCACGCTGTTATGGTCGTTGTTTTTACTATTCCTGTTCGTCTTTGTACAGATGAAGTTTGTGGTACGATAAACCAAACAGAAGTATACGCTAGTGTCAGACATCGTAACGCGCTGTGACATGCTAATCAGGGTATCTTTCACCCACTAGATTCATTAAGTCGGTCCACAAGTGGATAAGAAACTTCCGTTCATGACACATATGTTACAGACTCTTGCCTATTGGGGGTTGGCACTGAAGAAAAATGAAGGAAAATTTGAAGTACTTTTCTAAACCAGTGGACAGGTTTTTTGCAAGTACTCTTATGTCCAGTTCAAAGTCATGAACATATCAATGCAAAAGACACAGTAGTATTATTGATGAGTAGTCGGGGATTTGGTTTATTTCAATTTGAACATCATCCACAAATGATCTTATCTGTCGACCTGTCTAGGCAGTCCTAATCGCGGGGTTATCGATTGGAGTTA
>JTDE01001538.1:35239-60335 GCA_014338405.1 Paragonimus skrjabini miyazakii | reverse complement strand
TGCTACGACAATGATGATGAGGTCTTCTTTTAAATGTCTTGTGTACTTCTGTACCATTCTGATTGCTTAGATGGTCTCGCATGTTTCCTATCTTTGACCGTCAGTCTGTGATTGCTAGGTCGATATTTCATGAGGTCCTTAGTACACCGGCTGTAGGTTTTGGCTGTCCCGTACCCGCTGTCATGGGAAATTTCACTGAAGGTTAATTTAGTCTCCAACTGGTTCCGCTACCTCAGTATTCTCATTAATTGTTTATAATTTGCTTTCACAGAGGACAACTCATACCAAATCATTCTTTGCCTTTGTAGAACTTTTGTGCCCAAACTTTCAAACGAAAACTGGTGTTTTTCCATTTACAGATACAAATCACTATATGTACGGCAATGAACTTTGCTCGTTTGCAGGAACGACGTTATTACGAAGCATCTGATGTTGGAGAAGAAGGAGTTGCTCTTCAGCAATGAAATGTCTGGCATCAATTCAAGTTTTGCCCAGAGATGTCGTCTGAATACACAAGTATCGAACAGTTCCTCGAAGGTTCACACATTCAACATCTCTACTCACATCATATTCCAGTTCTTATAACATGTTTTGGATTAATTTTATTTTGGGTTTTCTTTGCTTTGTTTCCTTTCAAAAACCGAGTTAAACTAACTGTTGTCTACCTGTTGTCGTATCGAAAGCTTGTCAATTCTTTCCATGGTTCTAATGCAACTGTATTCAGGAATTCATTATACTGTAAGTTGTGACTTGGGTAGATTCAAACTTTTTACCGCTCACTGTTATCAAAAAGTGTACCTTGCATCTTGTATCTTTAAATCGAATCTTTGTCAGACCAACATGTAGGGGGAATAGTTTGTTGCTTGCTAACAGAAGTCAGTAGATCTCTCTAGATCTGTTATTTGATGATGGACCGAAACCTTCGGCTGCCATCCAGCCAAGTATTTTGTTCTTCGCAGATCCAGGTAGCCTAATAAGTTATAGCAATTAACTTTTTCTTTGATTTGAATGAACCGATTGTGGTCGTATATGACGCAGTCCTCTTTTTGTCGAGGTATATACTCACTCTCATGTTGTTTCCCGTTGACTGCCGTCATTTTCAAACGTTCTGTACTTTGACATTACCCCATTGTCACTTTTATAAATTCGAGAAGTTCTCATTGAGGATTCACACATACTTCACATTTGTTTATATTATATTTCATTTTGAGTGCCAACTTTGAAAATATATGCGGGTACAAAGTGGTTTTTATGAAAACGAAACGGATTGTGATGGAATAGAACGCAATTGGCAACCTGTTTCTTGAATGATTATAGAAAATATTACCACAAGTTGGGCAGTTGTGTGAATTGTTTATGGGTTCTGGCTGCGACCGTAAGATTTTACTCGACTGTTCTGAGTCGAGGTTTCCATAAACATCTTCAGTATAGAAGTCCTTACTGCTCGATGTCACTGCCTTTAGAACCATATTTCATAGCACGCAGCAAATGGTTGACATTTATTCAGAAATTGTACTACTCGTTTACACCAACTGCCATTTTCCTACTATGTGGTGGACTGTATTCTGGAAAAAGCACTCAGAGGTTTCAAGGAGTTCAGAGTGGAGGTACGGACATGCAGTAACCTGACTGATATGGAGTATACAGATAATATTACCTTTCTTAGTTCCACCACACAGAACCTGCAGATCATGCCGAATTGATTAAATGATATAGCCGGTCTCTGTGGAATGCAACTTATACCACCTTGTTATAGCAGGCGGGTGGCTAGAGACCGTCGATCACTTGATTTAGCTGAGTAGTATCATCTAATCGTGTTGCACCATGGCTGCTGGGAGATTTTCGAGAACAGCGGAAACATGTAGTGAGTTTGCAGCTGTTTGTTACTTGTGGCGTCGCAAAGAAGTCGGCTTATTATTTGAGGACACAGTTTACAATGTATATGCGTTCACTGTTATCCTGTGAATCAACTATATGACCTATTCTTTTAGATGACGAATACAAACCCGGTAGCTGATCATCTTCACGGCCGATTAATCAGCACAAAATGGGAGATTGTATGTGCAATGCGAAACCCTGTCGGATAGCCTTTGAGGAATGTGCTTATTCGCGACCAATAACCAGGCTTCGCTGTTTGTACTACCTACTCCTTCTGTCGACAGAACGTTTGCTGCACCGGGAATGCTTTGTCTGCTGATGTTAAGAAGAAACTGCAAGTTGGACGGGCGATGATATGGTAGTGAACTACGAAAAGCCTGACCGTTCATCTGAGCAGCCTTGGTAAATGCTGTTTATCGGACTTCCTGACCATTCACAGTGCCAGTTGGAAGCACTGTCTGTGTCGCAATCAATGGCGAGTTTGTTTCCGCAACGCTGCTGTCTCTTCTGTTTGGTTGACAGGCAATTTTTTACCTTGTGTTCTTTCTTTTATCTCTTAACTTACTACTCTCTGAACCACTATCATGACCAACGGTACCCCATGCCATAATAACAACAGGTAAAGCATGCAAAAATAACGATGATCTTAACAGCGACAAAATGTTTTAAGTAAGACGACGGCTTTGAGTTGATTCTGCCATTCACCTAGCCTCATCAGTCTTGATTGCCACCATAGTACCTAACAAATTGACCATTATCTTGGGCTGCAGTACGTTAGCGGTTCGCCCCGTCGGCGCCCTGACACCATAGTCTATTTCCGGTGTATTCCTGGTATTGTGAACAACTTCACTGTGTACGCTGTGCTTCAATAGGAAATCCTTGAAAGGTAAGTATTTTGCATAATAGACATGAAAAATTCTGTTGATTTTCTATTCGTTTACTCGAGAGCCTTGTATTAATGATGGTGGTCAATTGGTTTCCTGAAAATGCTATTTGATCGTATTGTTTGACTTTAGCCGATATTGGGGATTTGAACCTTTCGATTCGTTCACTATTTTATATCACATAGTCCCGTGCTAAATTTTTTAGTATATGGAGTGTTTTTATTACTGTTGGCGTAGCTCCAAGATCTAGGCTCTACCTAGAAAGTCAGGGCAGCTTTTTCCATGCCATACACTCCTGCTGACGTTTGCTGACAGGTCAGCTGGATTTAATAATAAACCCTTTTGACACAGCATCCCTTAATCACTGGCTGACTTTTCAAGACAACAGTGCAAGTGCCGGATCTGTTTGATGGCATGGGATAAATATTATTTGCTGCGTCTGTCTTAACACTCCATTCAATAGTGGGTTGAGTTGATACATGGTTAACTAGCGCTAAACATCTTCAGTGATCGAAGCTTAAATGTACATCACTTACATCTAGTCCATCTGGAGGCTGAAATTGATAAGATATTTCATTTTGTATGAATGTTCATTTTTTAACCTTTGTGAATAGCACCACGAACAACGAATTCTTCAACAAAGTTTGTTAGCATGATATTGTATAACTGCAAAAAAATAGCTGCGCGTGAATACTCATGAATCCATGTGATCTCAAAAAATCGATTATTCACCGAAGATTTAAATGTAACATAGACAGAAGGTGGTAAATTTTCGTGATAATAGGGGATACAAGGTAGGATTTGTAGGGTTATGGAAGCCGATTTGACACCATCACAAGGATGTTATCCATATCCAGACACAAGTTACTCAAATGACATCCTCCCGCCTCAACACAACAGTAGCCGATCATACATTAAACCACCTAGGTCAAGACGAACTCAAATCAAACATCATTCAAAATCCTGCCGAGAAGTGGATCGATCTGTGTCGCAGGGAAGAAGGTTTTATTCAAGCGGAAGAAGCCGTTCACAACGATGCGAGAAGCAGATAATCGTAAAACAGCAACCCTCAGGATGGTATCAGGTAGACAACATCACCAGAAACCTATCTCTAGCACCTAGAGTTCCCACATATGAACCTGGTTTAACTTTTAGCTTTGCTGGTGACCAAACTCAGCATAGTCGTCGTAACAAACGTAATCGGCGAAATGCGAACAAATGGCAAAGCCAGAATCGATTCCCGTCTCCTTCCATCTTTGGCTCCACACTGGGCCTATTGCGTGAATTGCCTTGTGCCCGTCTGCACTACGACAGCTTCCGGCGGATCTTTCCAACATTACCGACAAGAACAATGAAGGAAAAAAAGTTTCGGTTTGAAGCTGCAAA
The DNA here is from genome assembly GCA_014338405.1 of Paragonimus skrjabini miyazakii. Classification (NCBI taxonomy): domain Eukaryota; kingdom Metazoa; phylum Platyhelminthes; class Trematoda; order Plagiorchiida; family Troglotrematidae; genus Paragonimus; species Paragonimus skrjabini miyazakii. Next base: position 56,187 of record JTDE01001538.1, on the reverse strand, counting down.
GGAACTGCCATTTGCAAAATATCCAGACGACCAAGTTCGCAGCATTTTGGAATCGAGTAGTTGCACTAATGACATAACCACTTGGTCAAAACAGGACCGACTTCTTACGCGGAAAAAACTGGCAGATGACATTCAGTCAGGACACAGGGAGGGCGACACGCGAGTCACAAATGATCTGAGTGAAATGAGTACCAGCCAAAGTGTTGAAGAACGACTGCGTGAAGATGAAATGGAACTGACAGATGACGAAGAAGAAGAGGACGATAAGAAAGTGCGAAATGACTTTCACCTTGCTAGTTGTCCTGAGTCCAGCCATACCAAAGCGAATTCAGATATCCAGTACGAACCAATCAAAACAGACAATTTATTCAAGGGAGAACACCCACAATTATTGTCTTCTACAGACAATAAAAAGTCAACAACGATTTCAGAAGAATTCCTCTCTCTTAGCGATACCGATAATAAACCATCTCAACAAGTACCTGGAAATGTAGCTCAAAAGATGGATAACGAAGCACTGTCTTTTGTTGATATTGACAAAGAACATAATTCCCTGGTTCCGGTCCCCTTGGCAACTTACGTAGAAGTACCAACATCCACAGGGTCTAAGGGTCTATCTCCAGGGTGTGGTTCCTCTCAGCCAACAACATCGATGTCACCTGTTACAACGAACGAATTGAAATTATGTGCTACCGAAAAGAAACTGGAGGTCAAAAAGAGGAGTCTAAACAGATCACCAATGAACCTGATAAAAATAGACTCAAGAACCACAAAGAGGCAGACTGAATGTCCCATAGTAGAGGAAGCGATTTCCACTCCACAAGTAAACATCAGTCGGTTTGACTTTGCGTGCGTGAAAAGCACACTAGGTGGGATTCGATGCAATATATGCGGGCAGGCTGCTTATCCCGTGGAACGTTTAGAAGCTGATGGTCAAGTGTTTCACGTGGCATGTTTTCGATGTCATCACTGTTCCACCATGTTGCAACGCGGTGGTTGGAACCAACACGGAACGCACTACTTCTGCAATCCGTGCCATCGTCGTATCGCTCTGCAGACGCTACGTCACTGATATGAACTGTATTTTTGATTGCGTATGCCACTAGGATTGCAACTGTATTTCAGCGACCATTTTGTGAACCGGAAAAGAACTTTAAACTGTACAATTTCGTTGACAGTCGGATGACTGGCGATGGAGTTAGATTTCTCATGGACTTCTGACAATAGTTGACGACAAGAACTAATTATGTGAACGCTGACTTGAATTTTGGCAATCAACCCACTTTATTTGTCTTATTTGCACAGTTCACAAGTTACTTTCAGTGTAGCATCCCGCTTTCTCCTCGAATAATCTTGTACTTACTTTCTTGTTACCGAATTATGAACAGTAGCCAACCAGTGTTGTGAGAAAGGTAATTACACCATTTAAGAATACATGTTGGGCCCTAGTTGAACGAAACGATAGTGCCATGAACGAAGTAAGACTAAATTATGCTTAGATATAAGAACTTGTAACATTCTAAGCTTGTAATGTTGTATTGATGAAACCTAAATATGTGATTATGGAAATCAATGTGTCTGGAGGCGTTCGGATAGACAGTAAGTAACGGGGTTCAGTGGTCTGAGTATTGCCGCTGCTTGACGAAGTTGTTTCCAAAATAAGGATTTCCTTGAACGTAGGCTGCCTTTTTTGTCAGACGTTTGCGCATAAGGTCTGCATATACCCTTTAGATTGGGGCTGACTTCTACTTAGTAACTCAGGGTTATATGACAACTGAGCGTCAGTGTGAAACGGTGGGTTATTGCTAGTAGTGATGATGTAGGTTAACGTTAAGTCAGTATAGGTTGTTATGTAATCAACACTCAAAGAAGAAATTGAGCACCACTTTGAAAGATCCTGTGATCACGTAATAAACTTTATCAATCTTAAAATAACAATGGGTGATAAAATTGTTACCCATCATCATCATAACACCCATGAGCCTGACCAAAATGTACTGTGGCTCGAGCCACCGCTCACATCAACAGTGACGGAATATCCTAGAAGAAAACGTTACTAAGAAGGTTGAAAATTATTAAATCAAGATTAAGCGGAAGAACTAGAAATGGCATCGATACGGGTACGCCATTGACTGCGACTCTTTGCCATCTCGGATAGCTTCTCTAACCAGCGATTTGAGTGATCACGAGAACCCCATCCAGGCAGGCGACACCTACTCATTTTGCTCAATGGAGCAGTCAAGGTCTTCATATTTCTTGACCACGTTGTTGCTTGACCACCACGTGGTTTTACCCAACTGTTGGTGGTCTCAGCATATAATGCCCGGTACGGTAAACGATCAGATGACATACGGAGTACGTGACCCAACCATCACAAGCTGTGTACCGTGATTAGTTGACCAATTGATCGCGCATCCCGAGTGTTCCGGAATACGCGTCGGCGAACTGCCACATTGCTCACATTGTCCACTTAATATGGGCCAGTTGGCGGAGACAACGATGATCAAACACAGCAAACCTGTTGTTAACTTCCTTGTGAACAGGCCACGTTTCCGAACCACAAAGCAAAATGGAACGGACACAGGCATTATATACTCTTCCTTTCAGTGACAACCAGACGTCTTTTCGACGCCACAGATGACGCAGTTTGGCAAAGGCAACTCGTGCCTTTGCAATCTTGGATGATGTCTCACCAGCAATATCACAATTTCAGTGAAATTGTTACCCCATGAACAGTTAACCATGTTCTCCTAAGTCGTTTCGAACTGTATAGCAAGAGCCTCTACGGGGCATTTTAAGATTAGATACAGATACTAGGTATAACAGTGGTATATGAATTAAGCTTTCCGGGGAAAACTTTTGCAAAACATACAGAAAAATATGAAACTTCTTTCCTGAATGGTACTGAAGACAACGTTACTACTTTTCCAAGCCAGATCCTATATCTGATCCATTAGCTCATATGGTTGAGTACTCGGATTGAGGTCATCTAGTTGTGAAGTCTTGTCAGATTGTTCTTTCGTAATTCACTTTTCACACCCAATCTGAAAGTAGCTGTGGCCTTCATTCGCTTTCGCCTACAAACTGGAGTTTACTTTTTGTCACAATTGTAAGGCCATTAAGCAACACTTTCAGCAGCTAGTGCATATTGGTGTCGAGGGTGATGTACACTTAACGGAACAAGAAAGGTGTCATGTAGATGCCATTCTATTCCCATATCTACTTTGGCTGTTTGCTAGCAAAGTGTAGTCATTTTTAGTTCGACCACTTAAGTTCATTTTTTGACGAAATCTTATTCATTCATACTTTTATTTTAAAAACAGGGTTGTTACTTTCCATTAGTAATTGGTATCTAATATAATCCACTGATACAGACATTGCTATTAATGAAGGCTGTGCTCAGAACAGTTTACTTACAACAGAAGTGAAGTGGACAACTTTTTTCAATTATGTTACTAAAATCCAGGACTTTGTGACCGAGTGTTCATCCATAGATGGCAATGTTCTTAGTCCTATCAACCCAGAGGTCCGCGCTTATCAGCTACAGTGAAATATTAGAGTCGATCAAGGAGCAAACTCTTCACGGTAACTGGCTGAAGGTGATCAGTTTGTCTACTTGGTGAGATATCATTTCATTTAGTCATAGTCATCACAATTTTTTTTCACACTCGTCTCCAACAACACTGGCCAAATATCAGCGCCATCCGGAGAACAGATTTTGCACACTTTGTATGGGTGCATGAGTGGTGTGTAATTATCAACGTCTCTTTTGTATCGTCTGTGGATAATTAACCTACTGGAACGCTCTGTCGCTCACACTGGAAAGGGAGATCTAAGGGACCTGGGTATTCGCATCTAAGTGAACCGTTTTCAACGCTTCAGTTTTAATCGGGAGGTGTACGACCTGGGCCAGATAGTCAGCTGTTCGGTCGAGGCTAATGAAGTAGCCCTAGAGAGAAGTTCATAGTACTCTGTGGGATTCGTAAGAACAAAAGTTTTGCCGCATCATACGAAATTTTCATTATAATATCGAATATCATTCTCATTCGGATATCACATTTAAAGGGAATCCTGATATAGATTGCTTCTATGGCACTACAGCTGCCATTTTTCAGGATCCGTATTTGGAAGGGAGATACCCGGAGGTAATCAACATGAAGATAATTCGTGTGTTTGTTCTGCATGAACACAATTCTAGCCTAACTGGTTACCGTCAGTTTCAGAAATGTGAAGAGCAAACCATCAATCGGTCTCAACAGATACGATTACTGATTGCAGAGCGGAACTATAAAGCACTTCGGCATATCAGTGGGAAATCCACTTTCGGTTAACTATTGAGTGATCAACCGGTTCAAGTCGGGAATTTCACCTTCAAAGTTGAGTAGCTTGTACCAAGTATTTTTAGCGCAATGCGTAGCATGATGTCAGCAAAAATAACCTATCTTAAAGCGGGTTAGTATGTTGAAGATAAGTTATTCTAAGTACAAATGATTACGATTCTGCGCTATACCTAAAAGCCATTCTAATCGAACGTTTTTGCGAATATTTGCTTACCCAATCCGCGAAGAGGCGTTAAGTGGACGAAGCCAAGCTTCCTTATCAATTATTATATGCTTCCGTATCGAGTTTGGCAGTCGTGCTGCAAATTCGTAGCCAACCCCACCCTCCGCAAATAAGTCCGTACGAATCAACCGTTAAGGAAGAATGAACATGTGGCAATGAAGACCAAACGGGCGAAAACAGGTCGTTTCAGATACCGAGGTATTCAGATTATTGTCCCAGAAAATCCGTTGTCTCGTGGCTCAAATTCTGATCCTGTTATACACAATTCATTGTGCGTAAACAGAGGCTGTGAAAAACGGGTGCTCGGCTGACACCTTTCTGGTCAACACCTGTATATTACGTAAAAATAAAAAACTAGTTGGACCCACGGAAGAAGCTCAGTTGCTAAAAATTGAAGCAGACGGCGATCACAAGTTGAACGTACACTAAAGCCATTCAGCCAACAGATCGAGTTAACAGACTGTTTCCTTCAGATAGTTAGATGGGTCCTCTGCAAATCCAAATGTGGGCGGGCTGTGTATTCACTATTCAAAGAAAGACATCAAAAAAGACTGTAAGAAATGTCATTGATTGAACACATCTTCGCTTCATCAATCAATTGACCTAGTCCGGTCGCCTTAACTCTTTCTCCTCGCGATTATGAATGCATTTCGAAGGTAGAGTATCACTATGTTGGTTTGATGGTACCGGCCATCAAACCTACACCCACGGAAGTTGCCAAATGACTTTCCGGTTGGATGCTTGAGCGTGTGCCGTACGTCAGACCGGCTGGATCGATGAAGATGGCTGAACCCTTGATTGCCTCATATCCCATCTATATAAATAGTGTTCCTGAAATTATCACACTCGATACTGACAGCCCTTCTGTATTCGTTACAATTATACCACCACTTCTTGAGATTCGATTCTCCCTTTATTTGTCGGATTGGCCATTTTAGGTATCGTCCATTACACTACTTCGATGTTACATCATTTATAAAGTGTGCCTACAATGACCCGCATAATCACGAATACGGCTGTATGCCGTTCTTTAGTTTCATCCCATAACCAACTACCTAAGTCTAAGTAAACGTTCGACTCAAGTGAAGCATTCAGTGCACAAGGAAAAAGTAGCGATTCGTCCATTCTCCTTAGCACTTATCAAGTGGATCTGTGCACCTAATGGTTATGGTCGCAAAGGTCGGAGCTTGAAAGGGTATATCGCGCATCTACTATTTACTGTGAGCCACTCCCACACTTATAATTCCAAGCTTCCTAACAACAAATTTGAATACTGATGAGTAGTCGGGGATTTGGTTTATTTCACTTTGAACATCACCCACAATTGATCGCAACTGTCGTATTCCCATAGACTATCCAGTCGGTCCCTTTCAAAAAGAAGCACTAGACTCGAGTTTCGCTCTCATTAGAGCTCGTCAGTAGTGCATATCCTCGCCACTGCCGGGACTAGAACCACAGCCACGCTGTTCATGAGGTAATCATGTTTATCACTGCGCCATTCACCACACATTAGGCACGACCGAATTATCATATGTGAACGCTCAACCACTTGCGCTTGTGAGTAATCATCAGGTTGCCCGATCGCCTCGAGAGAAGACACAGTTACTGTCTTTTAACTTCAATCGATGACCCCTCGACTAGGACTTCCCTCTAAGTTGAAATCACAGAAATCATTGACTTGTTGAGCGGCACTTGATTACTGATGAGTAGTAGGTTCTAGTCCCGGCAGTGGCGATGATATGCACTACTGACGAGCTCTAATGAGAGCGAAACTCGAGTCTAGTGCTTCTGCTGTTCGAAAGGGGCCGACTGGATAGTCTGTGGGAATGCGACAGCTGCGAACAATTGTGGGTGATGTTTAATCTATATGAAAATCAAAATCCCCTACTACTCATCAGTAATCAAATACCACTCAACAAGTCAATGATCTCTGTGATTTCAACCTGGAGAGAAGTTCTAGTCGAGGGTTCACCGATTGGAGTTAACAGACAGTAACTGTGTCTTCTCTCGAGGCGATCAGGCAACCTGATCATTACTCACAAGCAAAAGTGATTGAGCGTTCAAATATGATAATTCGGTCGTGACTAATGTGAGGTCAATGGCGCAGTGGTAAACACGATTACCTAATGGACAGCGTGGCCGTGGTTCTAGTCCCGGCAATGGTGAGGATATGCACTACTGTCGAGCTTTAATAGAGCGAAACTCGAGTCTAGTGCTTCTTTTCGAAAGGGACCGACTGGATAGTCTATGGGAATGCGACAGCTGCGATCAGTTGTGAGTGATGTTCAACCTAAAACGAACTGGAGGTCGAAAACCAGAGAGCAAGTGATTCCAAAAGCAAAGTTGAGTTGGAGAGTTACTCAAAAATGAAGAGCAAAGCAGACTTTAGCGAATCAGATTCAGTCATTAAGGAGAAGGCGCTAAGTGGAACCATGTGTTAATTTAATCCTTGAGTGGAAACAGTGGCTGAAGATAGTTGAACATGACTGAAATATGGTTAGTTAAAAAAATGTAGTTTACAGTTAACAAGATGGCACATCAGTGTACAACGTGGACTAGCAACATTGCCTATACCGGTGTACCAAATTCGTTGTTAGTGGTATGCAAGGAGTTTGATCCGTGATCAAGTTGGAGCTGAGAGAAAACTTTAACTTCCCGGGAATACAAGTAGATTGACACCATTGAGTAGAGGCTCATCGTAGATATTTGTGATTTACATTTATTGATCCCAAGGCTATGGATTATTTAGTTCCAATTGGGACAATAACGATTATTTGAGAACCTGCTATAAAGAGTCACTTAAAAATATGTTGAAATGAGCGTTCATTTTTTTTAGCGGGCAAAAATCCGTTGAAACGGATGTTCCACACAGGCACATTAGACCTGTGGTCGACCAAGAGCAATGGTGAATGAACGAGTCAGCCTAACTCATAAACGGGTTCTGGTTGTTCCGAGCTAATAAGTTATATTAAACGATCCAATACGACGAGAAGTACATGTAGATAATTCTGAAGTCACCTCAGCCACAATTAGAATTTAGCTGTAGCCCTTTTGAAATGGTAACATGAACGGCTCACTATGTAGAGGACAGACAACAGCAGTCATGCGGCAAGTTCAACGACTAGCCGCAATTCAGTTTGATGGATTCATCGAAGAGGACAATTTATCTCGTACGGCTTTTCGAAAGGAGCTGATTGGAAAGTCTATGGAAATGCCACAGCTGCAATCAATTGTGAGTGATGCTCAACTTATAACCTCCCTACACTTAAACAAGCTTGATTGTTAATTGTACCTGAAAATACCAAGCGAGTGGAATAACATGCGTCTACGTGATGCTTATCACAAGAGATTCAGCGCATTCGTGGGTCACCCCGGGCAACGGACCAAATCCGTCCCCGCAAGTATGACCATCCCGTTTCCCTTGCTGATGCTCACAGGGTAAAGTAGAGGAAAGAGGCATTATAAATGAGGTTCTTTATTTTCCTATTGGCTCAATCCACATTCTCAAGCGAAAGTCGAAGACAGACTGCATGGATTCTCACTTAACAGACCGCATAATTGGATGACACATACAGACAAAGGCAGAACTAATTTGCCGATGCAACACACACTTAAATCCTGTTTCCATAAAGCCACTTTGAGGTCATCGGAAACAATCGTAAACAACCCTCGAAATGAACTCGCTGCAGTATGAGGAATTACCAAGGAAAAAGTACCGGAGCCAGCATAGCTTCCTAGGAAACACCTTATATGCTCCCACACAACCACCTGCTTACTAGGCATCCGTCTATTATCAAAGACAGGGATGACTTTCCGTCGATTCATCGATCCAAGCGTGTATATTCAAAACCGCTTTGTCCAAGTATACTAAGACCATTGACCAGCCATGTCGTCGACTTTCAATGCCAGTAACAGCACACACCTTAGTACAACACGGCAAGCTGCAGTAAATAATCACTGCTAGCCGACTGAGGGCGCGGTATGATGGTGTATCACCTGTCCCAATCTATGACACGACCTGCATACAAAGGAGTTACTTATAAACCTGATAGTTGACCATCGCTATTTTTGTCAAGTAGCTTGAACCAAATGGGTCTACAGTTGGAAGATGTACAAATTCAACAGGCCGATGACGAAAATGACGTACAGACACAGGGTCTATGCTTGTTGTATATCAACAGAGCACTTACAACAGAGTACTCAGATCGAATACCATCCAATATTGGGAAGCAGCAAGGCAGCCACGCAACCGAACCACTCTGGTAGCGGAGAACTGTTGTCTACTAGACTGGGGAACGTACGACAAATCATATCATCGGCTGAATGTCCCACCGAGAGTGAGTGTGTTTTAGGTAATGGCGTGTCAACATTTGTGAGAGCGTCTGCTATTCCTATGGACCGAATTAAGCTCGTTCCTTCTGTGCTCTTTATCTGAAGATTCATTTTGTCACTATCAGGAACGATGGCGATTAAACCGACGCGATCGATTACAAATAGATTTCCCATTAGCAGTGAATCCGCAACTTCGACTAACACGTCTGATGACTATCGCTGATACTTTTTTCACCTGGTCAACCGTAATTAACCGGTCTCGCAGGACTTTGAGTATCCTATTCAGTAGAAAGTGATGACGTAGTACATATATTATCGTCAGAAACCACGGCCCAGAGATAAAAACGAGCCATGAACACACAGCCACGGTCAAACCAACCAGCAGCTGCCCTGATTGTTGAATAACAGACCATTCCGTTGACCAGAGTCGGGATGAACGCTTTTTACTAGTGGCCGACAGTATCGTGTAAACTACCTCAGGTCCCCACGTCGCACCTCGTTTGACCAGATAGCTTCTATTGTCGGTTCCATAAAATATGACTCTTGTACCAACCAATAGTCTGGTAAGTTGGTGACTCCTAAGTAATCTTTCCTTAATCAAATCGGGAATGGGAGATGCTCACCAAGCCCTGGACAGAGTGGTTGTCTAACGAGTCGGACATTGTGACAACGTGAAAACGAAGATGAATAGCGAGGTGTGGAAGTTGTACCACGTAAAAACGCACCCCACAGATATGAATAACGAGTTCCTGACTTTAATCCGAACAAAACACGAGGAGCAGCGCATAAGAGAAGACAATTGCCCAGGAAGCTGCACTACGACGAGAGGGTCTAATGACAAGTAAAACCTGTAATCTAAAAAGAAGTGATCTACTGGCGACAGTTAATTTTCAGAACGAGACGACCAAGTGCTCACTCCCGAGAAAAGTGAAAGAAACAGGAACTGTGGTATTAAAACAATATGCTGCTCGATTCACGATCAAAATCAAGCAAAATACATAATAAACCATGGAGATATTTCGAACAAAGGGGATAGACGAACGAGGTTAGCGACAACACATGAAATCTCAACGATTACATATCCTCTTCCTCAGTCTCTATTTCGATATGGGGATGAGGAGTACCGCTGGATAAAGCCGCTGGGCTGTTTACTGTCGTTGCTCCGTCAGTCTCCATATCACTGTCAGGAACAGCCTCAGTGTTCTTCAAAGAATGCTCATCGGTTAACGGACTTGCACAGGAAGTCCGTTCGCTGAATTCTAGATCACGATTTTGTGAAACTGGATTGCACACAATGATTGGGGGAGAGTCGTTCAATGCGGTAGGCGGCGTGCCCACAGAAGTCTGCTGTTCCGTAGAAAGGGAAACGTGTAACGAAGAATTAGGAATCAGTGGGAGAGATGTAGGAAAGAAGCCAATGTTGGGAGGTACGTCAACAAAATTATACACAGTAGTCGATCGAATCTACAACCAGCCGTATAATACACGTGAGGCACATAAGCACAGGTGGTCCTGACAGAATGTGATGAGAGCTGAAACAAGTGACCCAAGGAGAGACGAACGGGGGTCAATCCCAAAACACGAGACAATTCACAAACAACCTAACCATTGGTAGGAACAGGCTCCACGTGGTGTGACCACAAAACATGCTTGGCTTGAGAGGTTGTTTACTGTAGGACGTGAAAATATTGAACAAACATGAACACTATTATGCAGGACTGCCGTATATTCATTTCCCTCACAGTAGTGCAGTCATACTCCCTTAGGTGGCATGTCACGCATAGCGCATATACACGTTTCCAATGGTTGCTTCTAATCCCTGGTCTTCCCGGTGTTCAGACCTGTCCTCTATTTCCGGTTGTACCAATTATGTCATACCACTCACAAACGAGACTGCGCGTTATACAACACACAGGGAACAACATATAACTGGCTGTTACTAACTGAAGTCTAGAGTTTTCGAGTATTTCATACTAAACATCACCCACGCCTGATTGCAAACTTCGCATTCAGATAGGCTCTTCAGCAAGCCCACTTTGAAAGGAATTACCAGACTCCAGTTTCACTCTTGTTAGAGCTCAACGGTAGTGCAAATTCTGTCCTTGTATATATGAAGCTATTGTGATAATCACAACGCCAATTACCTCAGAATAGGTACAGCTGAATAATTACATCCAAACACTCAACCACAGCTGTTTGTGAATTGCGTTCAGATAACACGGCCATTTCGAAAAGAGTATAAAAACAGAATCGTTCTATACAATCCGGTCGATAAATCGGCGAACAGGACTGCTCAGTTAAGTTGAATTTACTGTCTTCATTGGATCAGTGGTTTAGATTATTAATAAAAGTTTGAGGATTTCAACTATTACAATTGGATGTGTTAAGAAACAAACTGTGGAACTCTGACCAACTTGATAGTTCGGATAAACTGTTAATCAGAGCGGGATAAGAAAAACGAGTTGGATGTTTGGCACTCAGTATCACCCGCGCATTTGATTACAAATGTGTGAACGTGAACCAGCATGGGAGCAATACAGAGAGTGAAAATAAGTACAGGGATAGCATTGTATCCTGTAGAACAACAAAGCTATTGATGGGGAGATTAGGTTTTATTATATGAGTGAACCACTTGGCTACGATTCGTAAAATAATGGCGTAAAAGCTTGACAGTTGATGTTCTAATTCCAGAGATTGGAAATTTCCCTTAACATTTCTTTATCCATTCTTCCGAACCCACTTATGTGGTTCAAGAAACACGTGGGCGACTCTTGACGTTCCATCAGTTAATGATGGAATGGGAAAATAAGACAAACGAAAGCACCCAAAGATAGGCGCGAGCGACGACAGACGAATTGACTGGAATCCATGGACTAAACAAACATTGGAGTTCAGACAAATCTCTGGAGTTGTTAGAAGCCAGACGGAACATTCCTGTTGGCAGTTCACATAACAAGCCTAGAAGAGACATCCGTAGAAAACTGAAACGTAGTCCAAAGGCTGATCGTGAGGCTTGGTTAGTGGAAAACCTTATGGAAACAGAAACCGATTTTGACTCAGAAAATACCGGCAAACTTTTCAAGTTGATCTGTGCTACCGGTCCCCAACGACCGTCTGTCAATGAAGCTATCAGCGGGGCAGCTGGTACACTCATCTGTAATAAGTCCAGAAGGTTAGAACGGTGGGCGGAACACTTTTAGGGTCAATCTGCCTGGCCTCCTGCTTCTACCGTGTTGCCATCACAAATTTGTGATGTAACATCCTGGTTGGTGGATTTGGAATCACCCACTGGGATTGAGGTCTGCAATTGCCTTTCGGCTCCCAAACATAATAAGGCTGTTGGTCCAGATGATCTCGTGCCGGCCCTTTTCAAAGAATGTGGGAAGGCGTTAGTAGGGGCCTTGACTCAGCTGTTTCAACTTGTGTGGACGATGGAGACCATCCCTCAGTGTTGGGGTCACGCGATAATAGTTCCCATATTCAAGAAAGGAGCCCGGGGCACTTGCGAAAACCATAGGGGAGTTAGTTTAATCCAAGTCATTTCTAGGGTTCTGGCATCCATTATACTTTGTCGACTCACTGCAGTTCGAGAGGTGAACATTAGGGAAGAACAGACAGGGTTTCGCCATGGACAGGAATGTATAGACCAACTTTTACCCTCCGTCAAATTCTGGAACAGCATCATGTGTACCGCCGGTCAACAATCAGCGTATTTATCGACTATAAAGGTGTGTCCGATTCGGTGAATCGATCTACACTTTTAGAGTCGCTTAAACGCAGGGGTGCATCGACCAGGTATGTGAACATACTGTCGGCGCCTCATCCTCATTCTTCAGCTCACGTTAGAGTTTACGGTGAACTGTCTGACAGTTTCAGTACCAGGAGCGGCGTACGTCAAGGCTGTCCCCTTTCACACTTTTTGTTCAAATTCGTCACAGACGAACTAATGGTGGATTGTCTTCGACACTCACAAGATGCCGGCGCGGACCTCCTACCTGGTGGAAGACTGACTGATCTTGATTAGGCTGACGACAAGGTGTTGCTGCTTGACACCTTCCAAGCAGCACAAACAACACTAAACGCTATCTCGCGTTCCGCTAAGTACTTTGGAATGCGCTTTGCAGCCTCGAAATGCACACTGCCTCGGTAAGATTGCTGTGATTACGTAGATTTATCGTTAGACAATGAAGGTATGGAGACTGTTGACCGGTTTGTATACGTAGGAAGCTTCATCAGCGGCGGCGGCAGAGGTGCAGGGAATGAAATGGGGGCGCGTACTTCCAAGGCTATGGCGGTGTTCACTAATCTGACACACCTATGGCGACAGAGAGGTATTTCTTTGGTCCTTAAGGGTCGTGTATATGAGGTGAAAGTGAGGGCTGTATAACTTTACGATAGCGAACCATGGCCGATAAGAGTAGAAGACGTGAACCGCCTTCAAGCATTTGACCACCGACGTCTGCAGTCGCTCGCTCATGTCGGGCAGCACCAACGAGTAAGCAACGGGGAGGTTGGAAAACGGTTATTTGGTAATGATTGTCAAACGAGTTCTTTTGTTCAATCATTACAGTGGCACCGACTTAGACGGTTGGGTCATGAATTAAGGATGCCGGCTAGTCGTCTGTCACATCGGGCACTCTTTGTCGATGCTACGGCCGACTGGCGCAAGATGCGAGATAGAGAGACGATTACCTGGCGCAAACAAATGAAATCGTTCACGAAGGGGTTGGTTACTGTAGATCGGGTTCTCCACCCGGGCTGGGGCCCTCGCGACTCACAGAGTCGGTGGCTTGAGACATTAGATGAGATGGCAGCTAATCGAGCTCAGTGGCGTGGACGTTGTCGTTGTTTGGTCGAGTTGTCTGTGAAGTGAGTGCATTTAATGACGTGGGGCAGTGAAAGCCGTAGTGAAGCAGTCTTGTTGATGACGCCTTACTTTCGCTTTAAACTCGGTTGTTTGTTCGCAAGGCACCTTGATGTCATATGTTTGAGTATATAGACGTAGTTGCATTTTTAATATTTAAGTCGCTTCCCATCCTCTTCATTTTCTTTTTTCTCTCTTCCTCCACAGGGTTTGGTTTTTTCCTCTTCATGGCTGTGTTGCAATTAGGCATCAGCGTAAATCACTGATGTATTGCTGTCTAGGATGATGACGACGATGTTCGCTTGAGCATCTAGTCGATCTTGTGTGATTAATATTCAACGTGTACAATACTTCCATGAATACAAACAGAATCCCTCTGTTCAACCGAAACGTTAATCCCATGATCAGGACTTCTCAGTTAGTGTGAGTAATTATAAAAAGTGATAGGCCGATTCACCGAATAAAACTGTTAGCTAAGAATGACCACAGACAGGCTGGACAGAAAATGAAGTCGGATCTAACAACATCAAATCTACAATAAATGAATGAAAATGGACATACCGGACGATTACGACAATTGGGCGCCCCTTTTAGACACGGTTGGCGACATCTGTTTCGGATTAAGTCTGCCACAATGACTAAAGCCAAAATGGGACTGCGCATATCACACCAAAAATGGCTTGCCTGCACCACGTGTAGTTCTACTCACAAGTCAAGTATCCAGTTTAAACCCGAAGTACTAAGACCAGGAGGCGTGTGAGTGGAAGACTTTGTGATCCAACAGGCAAATGCTTGTTAGCCAGATGGTAGGCTAGTGTGCAACGGAACCCCCTTATCTCTCAGAAACAAAAACAGAAACTCCGAAGGTAAGCTGGGAAGAACGCTACTGAAAGTATAAGACAAGTGGTTTAATATGGGAATACATGTCATTGTATCCTAGATAGGATTAGGGGGAGAAACGAAGATTTAAATTTGGACTGAAAGCCAATCAAAACCGTCATCATACAATGCACTAACAAAGCTGACGAAAAGTGAACGAGGAAAGCCATCCCAGTGCCCTAACCTTTTTTTGCTACCTTGGCGTGGTGGTTAGGCCTGTGTGTTGTTTTGATCCGACGTGCTATGCTGACTGGGACATCAATCCTTGCAAGTTCAACCATGTCAGATTGGCCAAAAGGGGGCAGCTAGGTGAAAAGCATATGCGCTTGTTGTGGATGATGCTGGTGTGTTGTATTTTGTTTCGACTTGATGTTTGTTCTTGCCTGGTCTGGTCTTGTGTGTGTAACTTATTTGTCTCTGCAGTAGTATTGGTCATATGAGTTGACTTTATAGACGTGTGACCCTAGAGCCTGTGCGTAGCTCTTGCAATTTGGTCTTTGCTGGTGGTCGATGTTGTTGCAATTGTGTGTTGTGTGTCACTCGCTGTCTTGCAATACAGGCTTTTGATGGGGGCCCTATTCGCTCTCCTGTCTAGGTCTGGCTGATCTGACAGTATCCAAAGCCCATGCAAACCATGATTATACAACAAAAATCAATTATCATACTGCATCGGCCGTCGCGGAGGATAAACCGAGTCACCCAATCTGCTGTCTGCGGCAGGGTGGATAGGCAAAATATGCTACTGTCAAACCCTCCCTCTTCCCCTATCCTAATGAGCCCACCAGCACGAATCCTATTACAGACAGTGCTCACTGGAGTCTCAGTTACACGAAGACCAACCTGAGACAGGCCCGGGGAGGAAAGATGCTTTCCGTTGGGGCACGGAATGTACGCACGCTGCTGGATCGATGCAACACCACACGACGGCCGGAACGTCGAATCGCACTGATCGTTATGATTCAGTATGGGAACGACGTAGTGGCCTTGAGTGTGACAACACTTGCAGACTAAGGTGAGCCCCGAGAAGCAGGTGCTGGGTACACCTTCTACCGAACAGGTTACTCGGTAGACGGTGCTCGGGAGCATGATGTCTGCTTTGCAGTCGCTAACCGCATCAATGCTTTGATGGCAGGCGAATCGCACGGCATCAACCCCCAATCCTGTCCATGCGCCTGCGACTCGGTCGAGCTAACTATGCCACGTTCGCTAATTGTTATGTTCCAACTGTGTCACACTGATGATACAAACGACTAGTTCTATGATCAGCTGTCCGCCACAATCCGGGCGGCACCGATGAGTGACCGACTGCTTGTTCTGGGTGACTTGAACGCTCGAGTTCGGCACGATTCGGTAGTCTGGCCCGGAGTCCTCGGACCCTACGGCACTGGTTTAGTCAACGGAAACGGTGATCGTCTGCCTCACCTCTGTGCTACTCACGAGCTGGCTATCACAAACACTCGATTCCAGTTGGATGTGAGCGACATCACGACATGAACTCACCCACAGGGCGGTCATCACAGTTGAGCGTACAGTAACGCGACATTCGTGAAGTGCGTATCACGCGAATGATGCGCGGCGCTGAATGTAGCACTGATAATAGACTGATCACGACCAAATTGTTTATTCATGTATGCAAGCCTGTGTATTGTAGACCATCCGAACAACGGCAGGAATTAGATGTCAAACGGTCGGAGAACTGTGAGACAAAGACTGCTTTCCAACGTGCTGTTGCCGCTGGTCTGCACAACGCTCCTGTATGCACTACCCTCGAGGGTATGCGGTAATTCATCAAGGAACGGATCACGGCAGCAGCCACCGAGACAATCGGTGTTGAACGTCAGAAACGTCCGGACTAGTTCGACGACAACAACGCGACCATCACCAGCTTATTAAGAGAGAAGAATGCGGCGTTTGCCGCCTTCATGATGGACCCGGATAATGAGGACAACAGAGTGACATTCTGGAGTGCTCACCGTCAACTGACCGAACGTGTGCCCGGAATCAAGGGCAGCTGGTGGATGAAGCAAGGTGAGCGGATGTGAAACTACACCCTGCGTAGATAACACAAGGAACTCTATGATTCGCTTTGAACGATTTTAGATCCATCCGTTCGGCCCATCAAAGCACTGGTTGACGTGGACACCGGCTGTTCGTGCACCCAGCCAAAAGACATCATGAAAATCTGGCACAAACACTTTGGTAGCCTACTAAATCGTCCTGCTACCATCGACTTTGTGATCGTGAACAGCCTGCCACAAAAGGCCATCAAATCTCTACTTGCTCTCGTCCCGGATTTGCCGGAGGTGCAAAGAGCGATTAGACAACTGCGTAATGGGAAGGCTGCAGGCGAGGTTGGATTGCCAGGTGAAATCCTGAAGAATGGAGGACCGGCGTTGGAACGCTCTGTGCTCAGATAATAACTTTGTTTGAAGGTAAGGGTAGCAAGCAATACCCCGACAGCCATCGAGGCATCAGTCTGTTGAGCTACGATAGCAAGGTGCTTGCAAGAATTCCGAACCGGCTGAATGTAGACATTTTGGACGAGGAGCAGTGTGGATTCCGGGAGAGTCGCGGTATGATCGACCTGGTTTTCGCTGTCCGATAGCTTCAGGGGAAGTGCCGGAAACGCAACCAGCCTCTGCATACCCTCTTTGTAGACATTACCAAGACGTTTGATTCCGTGAGCCGTAAGGCGCTGTGGACGGTGCTTGATAAGTTTGGATATCCAGGTAAGTTCGTCAGTTTGATTAGAATGTTGTATGTGGTCATGAAGACGAAGGTACAATTGTGTGGATCGACCTCTGGTGATTTTGACATTGTCACTCTGAGGTGGACGGTGTTGGGGTAGAATACCGGATTGATGGGCGCTTGCTGAATACTTGATATTGCGGCGCCCTAACCCGGCTAAATACCTCAACGATGCGCATGCTTCTATTCACAGAAGACAGCGTGCTGTGCGCACACAAGGAAGATGAACTTCAGCGAATGACCACGGCTTTCACGACCGCAGCATCCACGTTTGGATTGGATATAAACACCGGTAAGACCTTTCATACCTTTCAGTTTTCTCCGGACGGAGGTTCTGTTTCTGCACCTGCGCCTGAAATTCGCATCAATGGAGATGTTGTCTACAGAGTGGTAAAGGCTAGTGTTGCTTTTGGACATCTTGAAAGATGTGACTGGAAGAACTATAGCTTGAAGATGACCACTAAGCTGTGTCTACCGTTCAATGGTGCTATCTATACTGTTGTACAACACTGGAACTTGGAAGTTGTACCAGCGGAACGTGCGCTATGTGAACCGCTTCCATCTTGAGTGTTTGGTGGTAGTACATGGTTCCGAACACTGAGGCACTGTAGCGAGCGAACATGGACGGAATGGAAGCCATAATGATGCTGAAGCAGGTTTGTTGGCTAGATCACGTCCGTCGGATGGGCGATGACCGTATTCAAAAGCAGCTGCTGTATGGACAGCTGAAATCAGGTAAGCGAAATCTTGGTGGTAAAAAGCAGAAATACCAAGATGTTATCCAGGCACGTCTTTCGCGTCGTAACATAGAGTTTAAACTTTGGGAAGAGTTAACGTTGAACCAGACGGTCTGGAGAAATATGATCCGGATGGAGGTCCGCAAGTTCAATGAGCAGCAATTACCCGGTCGTAATTCGAAGCGCACAGTACGCAAAGGAACCATCGGTGCCATAGGTCGTGGTGACATGACTATATGGCGTTGCGATGTGTGCGGCCGCGAATGTGCTGGACGTTTGGAATCATCAGGTCAACAACGTACTCATAGTACACCGTCGGCCAAAGAGAACGAGTAAGTCAGGGCCACGTAGATGATATCGATAGCATCCCTTTTTTGTTCACATTAATCAACGACTACCGTCGTTTGTAACTCACTCGCTCCTATATTCAGAAACCTGGGTGTAAGTGGTCTTATACCTTTCCTTTTTTCAGTTTTGTTGGTGTGTTGTTTGGTGAATGTTTTGTCTGTTTTCCTCTAGTCAAACCTTACATTGTTTTCTCTCCATAACCTTTCCAGAGTGCACTAACACCTACTCCTATACTAAACTATTTCTTGTACTATATTTTAAATATTTTTCTTCCCAGTTTAGATCTTACCATTGGATTCTCTGTTTATTTATCGAGAGATAGGTTTTAGTTTCTTGCTAGCCTATCAACTGGTTAACCATAATAGGCCGGTTGGACTCAAAATCTTCACTTACACACCTCCTAGTCTTGTACCTTCGGGTTTACACCGGACACGTGGTGTGTGAATGGAACTGGAGGTGGTTCAGCGCAAGCCACGTGCGGTGGTGATTAAGCGCAGACATCCTTTGGCTTCGGTCACTGTGACAGGTTAATCCGAACTGAATGCCGCCAGCCGTGCAATTTACCATACGATGATATATATATATATATATATATCCGTATCAGTCAGTGACAGCCGTCGTGTGGTAAATCGCACACATGCACATGCTTCATTCTCTCACGAGTAGAATCCAGTTGTTTTGTGTTGATTTTCTTGAGGGGGCCATACAACAGCAAACAGGATCGTGAAATGCGTAACCAGTGTCATTATCTGGCAAAATATATAAGTGCGTATCTACACATATAGTAAGGCTGAACTGAATCCAACAAAGCTAAAGCCAGATCACAGGGATCAACACACAGTTACGAAAACGATATCAGCTTTGTACCACAGTCTTTAAACAGGCGTGCAGCAACTGCAGAAAAAATGCGATTACCGCTAGTGACAGTAATAAGTCAGTGGTTGACGCCAGTGCGCGGCTGCTTAACGTGTTCATGCTTCCGGCTAAGGTGGTCATATGAGAACTAATTGTTGAACCTTGGAGGGTACCACGTTAACAATGCAATGTGGGAACATAATCATCATCATAACAGCCATGAGCCTGACCAAAAGGTACTGTGGCTCGGGCCGCCGCTCACATCAACAGTGACGTGGAATATTCTGGAAAAAAACGTTACCAAGAAGGTTGAAAACTAATAAAAGACTAAGCGGATGAACTAGAAATGGTATGGATACAGGTCCGCTATCGACTGCGACACACTGCCATCTCGGATAGTGTCTCTAACCAGCGGTTTGAGTGACCACGAGGACCCCATCCAGGTAGACGACACCTACCCACTTTGCTCAATGGAGCAGTCAATATCTTCATATTTCGTGACCACGTTGTTGTTTGACCACCACGCGGTTTTACCCAACTGTTGGTGGTCTCAGCATATAATATCCGGTACTGTAAATGATCAGATGACATACGGAGTACGTGACCCAACCATCACAAGCTGTGTACCGTGATTAGTTGACCAACTGATCGCGCATCCCGAGTGTTCCAGAATACGCGTCGGCGAACTGCCACATTGCTCACGCGAACAGTCCATTTGATATGAGCCGATTGACGAAGACAACGATGGTCAAACACAGCAAGCCTGTTGATATTTTCTTTGTGAACAGGTCACGTTTCCGAATCATAAAGCAAGATGGAACGCACACAGGCATTATATGCCTTTCTTTCTAGCGACAACCGGGCGTCTTTTTGACGCCACAGACTACGCAGTTTAGCAAAGGCAACTCGTGCCTTTGCGATCCTCGCTGATATCTCATCAGCAATATTACAGGCTGACGAGATAGTGCTACCCAATTATGTGAAACTGTCCAGAGTCTCAAGCGGGTTACCTGCAATGAAGAAAGTAGGAGTTGAAGTGCAACAGTCTTGAAGCAGCATTCTGCACTTTGAAGGTGCAAAGCGCATTCCATACAAACCAGCTCGGTCGCTCAACCTGTCCAGCACGGTCTGCATGTTTTTGGCAGAGGGGCTAAATAAGACAATGTCGTCCGCATACTCCAGATCGGTCAATCTAGCACAAGGAAGAAGCTCAACACCAAGCCCGATGTATTCCCGAAGAGCACCCTCCAGAATGTCGTCCATGACAAAATTGAACAAGAAGGGGGAAATCGGACACTCCTGACGAACAACACTAGAAGTGATGAACGCCCGAGACAGTTGACCATAAACTCTCACCCTGCTTGCAGAGTGAGCATACAGTGATATCAATAGATTCGCGTATTTCCCTGGTACTCCCTTGCGAAGGAGACAGCTCCAGAGAACGGTACGAGCAATGGAATCGAAAGCAGCCTTAGGTCCAGAAAGACCACGAATATCGGCTGTCTGTTACAGTGCCGATGTTCCAAGATCCGTCGCAAGGTAAAAATATGATCAACGCAACCTCGATCGGATTGGAATCTTGCCTGTTCTTCGAGTATCTGACTTTCTCTGGGCTCACTGAG
>JTDE01001537.1:53326-68166 GCA_014338405.1 Paragonimus skrjabini miyazakii | reverse complement strand
ACGTCACTGTTGAGGTGAACGGCGGCCCGAGCCACAGTACCTTTTGGTCAGGCTCATGGCTGTTATTATGATATATATGATGATGATTTGTCTATTGAGTAATTTTTTTGTAGTAAAAGCATTATTTGACTACCCTTACCTCCATATTCATGTTCCAGTCATTTTGAGCTAATCAGTATTTTAATTCCCCGATATTGCTACAGGGTTCAAAAACTAAACTAAAGTTTCCCGGTTATAATGGTGCCATTAATCTGACGAACTGTTCGTTATTGTTTCATCAAAACAAGCTGCATCTTGCTCAATCTATTTTTTGGTCGGATGAACCGGAGACACTATTTTGCCGCCAAATAACGTATGCCAAGATGATATTTACTGCAGTAAATATCTAAGACCAAATTTCTAAACCAAACTTCCCTCTCAAGTGAGGACGATGATGCAAGCTTCTACGCGCGTTGGGTTTGGCTTTCCTGAAACAGAATCGTTTCACAAGATCGGCGTGATTGAAGCGAATTTAACTGTCTTACATCACCTTACAATAGCCTCATCTAAACTTGGGGACGACGTGTTAGCTACAAATGGAACTGCTCTTCCTTGCACAACATGCATTCGCTGGAGGAAACTTCAAAGTGGTTCGGAGCTTACCACTTGGAGTACATATTCGAAAACTGTGAGAGCGAGGGTAAAATGGCCTCCATCAATTTCTGTTTCAATGAGTTCCACATGTACCGTAGGTGGTGAAAAATATCAAGCCCATCAAGATTTGACGAAGGCAGATTTAATGTCAAGTATTCTCATGCCGAAGCTTCAAGGTGCAAGTTAAAATCTTTCGTATCATAATACTGTATGATATACCACGTTCTTAGTAAGTCAGTCGTACCTAATATATCTGTTTCAACCCTTTAGTGGCGGATGATTCACCTAATGAACAGAGACTTGTGTATACTGTTACTGATGAGCTAGCATTGTGGTTAATCCGTTTTTGATATACCAGGCTGCTGTGCTTGCATACCGCATTATTCTTCATTCTACTACCTCATCCACTACTTCTTGGTATATCAACCAGGACTTCATATTTCTGTGATCATCCCAGGTCTAGTATATTCCTATTCTATTTGTGCCGCTGCCTGCGTCAGTAAAACAGAAACGTATTTGTCTGCTATGCACCCTCCGGACCCGACTATCTTATCTGACTTATTACCTGTATGTCATCTGCCGGATGATGATTTATCGCAATTAAATATGCATTCCGAATATGTTTTTGGAACCGGTGATTGAGGTATTAAAGAAGTCACGAATAAAACAGTGGTATATAGTTCGAAACTGGTCCAGGCGACCTCTGTCTTAAGAAAATGGTACTCTTATAGTGGAAATATGATAGTGGCCATTTGTTTAAACCCAGAAGATAGTTTGTTCAAACTGTTTATGTTGATAAGCTGCTAAGTTTTTGCAATTCATCAACATCTAACTGAGATCTCACGACTTACTGAAAGTATGTCAGTTGCTAGCAGTCACTTTCTACTAAAGTTGAAGTTGTTTTTATGGTTGCTATGTTGCTCGTATTTCTATTTTTCCGTTATTTCTACTAGTGTTTACGTTGACTATAAGTAACAAACCATTCTATAGGCATCACGGCAGCAGTCACCGTGTGACTGTCAATTTAATCAACTGTACGGTTGTACGTAGAACGATGGGGACTCCGGTCGTGATTCACCTGTGGCTTTACATTTTTGGCATGATACCCATGTTTCCTCTGCACGTGGGTGTAGAAACGTACTGATGAACGAGTTGTTACGTCAGCTCTTGTCTTCCATTTTGCAGCCAGTTTATCCACAAGTGCACGCACAGAAGCACAGCCAAACGCGAGTCACAGCATCACTGACGTCACGTTGTCATGTGATCTGGTGAATTTACGCAGAATCTGATAGGCAGTTGCAAATACGCTCACATGTAGGTGTTTTAGTGTGTGCGCAGGCGCGTGTGGCCTTGGTGTCAGTTTTTTGGACCAATAACGGCGCAGCAATGAACTGCTAACCAATCAGGAGTCAGTAATTGTGATTGGTCCTGGTTTAGCAATTAGCATTGTTCAGGTCACCCGTATGCCTTGTCCTATTTAAGAAGATATTCAGGTCACAAACGACTGGAGAGCGACGATAATGGTTTGAAGACTGGCGCGCGCACCATTTGCCATCTTGGCAGTGGTGGTAAGGGACTGGTCAATTACAGTTAAAAACGGTAAGTTCCCATAACTAATATTCACTTTCACGACGGACATTGTGCCATCACTAGACTCCATATTTGGCACGCCTTGTGAATGATGCCGATCCGGTAGTCCTCGTAACGGTTTGGTCACCGGGTAGACATTCATTCACGTGTTGTTTAGCCACGAGCGTCTTTTGTCGTAATCTTTATTTTGGTATAAAGTGGCATGCATTGTTATCGAAAACTTTTATCAACGATCTCTTATTTCCAGCGTGATGGATCCTCATCATATTCTTTCAGTGATCACAAAGAAACAACCCTTCTGAAATGGGATGTCGTGATTAGAGAAAAATGATCGGAATAGCAACATCACATTGTAGATCGAGCCTCTCCAAGTGGAGCGCGCAGTGGAAGCAGTGCGCCCCTATGTACAAAAGGCACTATTAACAACCGCCACCTACCGTATGGATCTTTGACAACATTGACCACGCGTCAGTCATCCGTTGTTATGTGGAAAGCAGCTTTTATCCGGAATCATTACCGATTTGCACTGGAGCTGTGATTCTGTTATAGGTATACACAAATTTACCCCTGACATAATACACATATTTTGACCTGGATCTGTGACGACCATTCTACTTTCACGCATGTCTGTACAATTTATGAAGATGACTATACACATATTTTAGTTCAATTTTTGTTTCATACACATAACTGCTATTCAAAATGACCATAGTTTGTTCCAAGCTTTCTTGTGACCTTGTACCTAGGTAACTTATTTGTTCATTATGGCAGAGTCTATGCCTAACACACATGCATATATATACAACATTGTCATTCATACCGGCACAAATGCTATGCACCATATGATTCACAACTTTTCAAAAAATATCTAGTCTTTTTTTCTATTCACTCTTCAATGTCATTTTCTTCATTCATAATTCGTAATCTCCAATTCATTATTATCTTTGAAAAAAGCGACTTTTGTTCTCTTTATTGTTTTGACAGAGCGAGATGCATGATAGGTTCTGGCGCTCTTCGTAAGCAGTGTCCAATGTCTAATATAAACTCGTCTTATCAGTTAAACGCATGATTGCTATTCATTCGAAATGGTAGGCTTGAGCAGGTTTGGTAAACCATTTAAGTGAGTCAGAGTAGTTGTCCTTAGGTGGGTCTAGATTTTTGGATTAAACACCGTTGATAATCGATTCTTAAAATGTGCTGACGCTGGCTTTTAGCGAAAGTAAGTTAGGTTGCACGAAACCTATCAATTCAAAACTTGTTTCTTGTCGGTCGATTGATCAAACCGAATTTTCACTGCGTTTACCTCGAATCGACCTAGTTTTAGGACATGTTTATGTTAGATGTCTTCAACCAGATCACGACCATCGGATTGCATCGGTGACCTGATGTCTTTTTGCGTGCAATCACCATAATCCATTGCGGTGTGCACTGAACCTGGTTTTTTGGTGAGCGATGCGAACAAAATTTTGGACAATCCATATACCACTAACAACTTTCTAAACAGTACTCTCTTATTCTGTCGATTGTCTGACCCGGTATGCTGATCTGACCAAAATGACTTTATTTGTGATGTAAAAACCATACAAGTTTGATCGTAACTGACCTGTTCTTTTACTATTAAAGCATCGATTTGCAAAGGAACATGAACGGTCCTATGAAATAAAAATACGTAGCTTTCCTGAAGGTTTAGGGAAAAAATCAAAAATAAACTTCAACAGATTATATGAAACGATTACAGTCCGCATAGTGTGCTTAGAAGGCGACAAACTGCCTTGAGTTATTGTCATAGTCCAAACATTAATTCCATCTTCGGGCTTGTAAGTAGTCAGCAACTACCACTTAGTAGACTAGATGCAAATGCTGTTGACTTCTTTTCTTAGGTGAGAAAAACAAAGAATACACAACAAAGCTGGCTATTCGCTGATTCATCTCATCATTGTTTGTATTTAATCTTCGGTTAACTCCATGTTGCCAAAATAGACTGAATCCATCGGTAAGAAAGTGAAAGTTGATCGAACACAAATCTAATTTGCGCACGATAAATGTGCACAATCTTACTGTTCTTTTGGAACAGTATCCCGTAAGAAATTCAATAAACCTTTGAAATTAGTGTTATTCAGTAACCTGGGAAAGCGAGTCTTGTTTTGTTAATTCTACGATTAATATTTTACACTGTGTCCTGGTATGTTTTGGTGGTAAGGGTTTGGATGTTAGATGTTACCCGTGTTACTCACAGTAAATTTAGTTGCCTCCACTGGTATACAATGAACGACAAACGGAATTCGGATTTCGAAAGTCATGTCAACAGACTAACTGTCAATTGCAAATTAAAAATTAATTATAAGTCATTTCAAGCCCAACCTCCAACTCCTGTGTCTGTTTTGTTCAGTGACTGTACAATTCAGCTAACAACTACTTCGAGGTATTTAGTGTTTTGCTAATTCTCAAGCAGTCTGTTGTGCGCCTTGTTGGTTTTCCACGGGGGCGATATTTTGTCCTTCCGGACAGCTGACTGTGACAAATAAAACGTTTCATAAAACGTTTTCATAAAACGTTACTTAAGAAGTTACCTTTTTGTATGTTCAATATCACTCACAATTGATTTAAAATTTCACGTTCAGGAGAGTCTTTCAACTAGTCCTCTTAAACTGAAGAAACAGGACTTAATTTCCATTTCTGTTAGAGTTCCTAAGAAGTTTCCATTCTCAAGATAAAACGGTAGTTTTTTCTAATCGTTTATCGTCAAGTCTTATTTTGTTTTATGAGTTGATCCGCTAAGTTGATCCTGACTGGTTAGGCTCAGTGAGCATTAACTAGTCGCTTCACTGGCGAGCTGTTGGGGTCTACTATCTCAAATCTATTAGGCTGATGGGAGAAGGGTTAGTGGTCCACATCAGCCAGCTACCAAAGTGGTTCAGCGATGCTTAGCGAGTTCAATTAGTTCATCGTGAAACACTGCGAACAATGAACTAGAAGATTTGCCCAAGAAATCGGATGGCATGTCGGCAAAATTCGAACTAACTGCACTGAGAAACGGTTTAAAAAGACGTCCGTGTTTTGCCATCCGGAAAGACATACAAAATCAAGTTTAGTCAATATGAAATTTGATCGCAAAAGAAGAGAGATACCGGGAAGGTCGTGATGTCCACATCGGATGGTAGAACGTCTCATGAAAATTTGACGTTTCGTTCAAAAGTGCTTGCATTCAAAGAGATTTGGTAAAATTGATTACGAAATTAATTCATTCTGTTAAACACTGGCAAATATGCGGAAACTGATAGAATGAACTACATGATCTATAGATTAACAGTAAAATGGGATTATTCCACTTGTAAATGTGAGAAACTGTGTTTCGTTATAACAGTAACACGTGAGAAACGTTGGCATTACACGCTACCTTTCTCTAACTTTTATCTGCATCAGCTGTAGCAATGTCATAAAATGGCTGATTTTGTCATTAAATTAAACGCATCTATTACGAATGATCATTCACTAAACCACTGGATTTACACCAGTGAATAGAGCCTACAAAAAAATAATCAGTCAACAGCAAGCTCAAGTTTGTCATTTTGGGCTGAATGCGTTCATAGACCTGGAAATAAGTTGCAGCAATTTTGGTAACTGCCTGTGAATATATTACCAAGAAATATCTCTCTGTGACTACGATAAACTGTCGTGAAAACCTTCATTTTCACACCCATCTCTCTGGATGTCCGACGTAATTGCAAGTGGCATGAGGTTTAGGTCATGATGGGCTATGGGTAATAAGTAGTTACCACACAAGTACGAAATAGTGGTGCATATGTATGGCATTTCGTGTTTTCCATATTCTGACTGACTAACTGAGAAGACGGATAGTGTAGAGACACGCGATTGGTCTTAAGCGCGGTTTTCTGGATCCACTCACGTAACTGATTGGCACCGATTGACAAGCTGAAAACTTAGGCAGTTTGATTAGGCTTGTCTTTCTAAACTGAAGCGTTCCCACCGTTTATTATATCAAAATGACGTAAGCCGAGGAAGCTTTGGCATTACGTATGTGCACTCACATTTTGGAATCGTTCTCCTAGATGGCCTAACTGAATGCTAGCTATTCGTAAACAATTCAACATCCTGAGTATCGTACACAGTTTGATAGAAAATTAAAAACTTATGTAGCACGACTTCTCAATGAGAATAGTAGAGCTTCTGCTGCAGAAAAAATACATAACCGAAGCACCTGCCTTGCAGAAACTAATCAAAAAGGTCTATCCGATCAACTTGTACAAATAACATATAAGGCAATTTTCATTGCAAAAATCCCTTCTGGTTCAAAATACTGACGGCATAACCCGGACAGACTAACGCATTTCTCTTAGTTGACCACGGAGCAGACTGAATCACTACAGTTTCCCAGCCAGGGAATGTTCGTGTTGTCGTTGAATAATGCAACCTCGAGTCTCTGTAGGTTTCCTCCAGCTAATTTCCAGCTAAATTCGGATGAAGATGTTGTGAGTCAGCACCGCATCTAACCCCAATCGATCGCCAACCTGTCGGTCTTTAATGACGATCTTGATGAATTAGTGTCGATTGGGCGGAATGTTGATTAGATGAATGGGCGGTATTCAACAAAGTCTACATGATCGTTTGATTTGGAATGGCACTGAACAGTAACGAGGACAATTTAGTTCATTTATTCCGGATAAGGGTTTCTACGGCCGGTACGTGATTGAAAGTGCGAGTGCCGTGCCGTATTAATCTCAGGTCACGACTGTTTCGATCATTGCTTCTTCCAAGATTATGCTTCCAACGCCACCACTAAATCCAGAAAAGAATATAACCAAAGATCCTGAGGTTAACTCATTCTCTGTATGTTGCCGTCAAATATGGCTTACAGCCCGCACTGATCAGTGGTCTTCATGAAGCTTTAGATAAATGGAAAAATTAGGCTGTAGACAAAATTACTTTCTTTGAAAATCACACAAATGTGCTTGTAAGTTCACGTGCCACTCGACGTGACTATCGGTAAAAGATTCTGTCGCCTGGCGATAAACAATGTAACAAACTTGAAGATCAGTATTTTCTACGCCACTACGATTGTTTTCTTCCAGCTAATCTGTACATGTGTGTGTTTGTCGGGTACGAACATGTTTTTCAAATTATCAGCAAAACATTTATGAATTCAATGAGATTGTATGAATATTTTTGACAACACACAGTAATACTAACAAATGTCAATTTGTTTTGAATGCTGCAACAAGATTTCAGCACTTCGCATCATCTTCGGGTAATACTTCAGAACAGTAGAAAATAGAGAAAACTGCTGTTGTCAAAACGTTAATATCCCGCACTTGCCAGCTTCGAAGGTCGATCAACAAATCGGTAAGGTTCAAGCTGAAAAAAGGAACATTTGACAGCTATTTTCTGACGATCTTCAGAAACGAAGCGAGATTTCTGTTCGGTTTTCGTATAGTCATATACCCCGGGTTGAGCATCATGATCATGCCTTTCATTGAGATTCACTAGTAACCCAGAAAAATCCATCTTCATTCAAAACACTGCCTACTTTGTAAGCCTTGAGGGCAAATTAGCCATTTCTTCCATTTCTTTCTTTGGAATCTCGGACTTCTTTACCAAAGAAATCTACTTCTCGCTGGACAAATCTATGAATGCATGTGAACAAACACCACAAATCCGTACTCTGGCTACAACACAGAGCGTCTGTAATCTGGATTCGGACATAGTACTTACTGCCTGGCATGGATGACTATATGAGCGAACAAGTGCATCAAACGACTGATCGATCGAACGATCGATATATCAATGAATGGATCGATCGACGAATGCAACAGCCAATCGTCATATACATTGTTGGTTGATGGTTTTACTCGATGGCGCGAACTAGTTTCGTTGTCATATATTCAGATTTAGAAAACATGTATTTTTGTGGGATCATATTAACCATACTAGAAAATCTGCTGAGTCGAGTAAAAAGCTAATAATTTTATGAATAATAAGATAGTTTCAACGTTTTACCAGATTACAAATCGATTCAAGACATTTCGGGTAACATTTGAATATAAATTGGTTCTACTTGTTCAAGAGTAAAAGTAAGGCGAGTTGTTTGATGGTTAGTGAAGAACACTAAAAATAAACCAACGAAGTGGTTTATGGCAATCCTCTTTGTTTATAGATAATACGTTAGCGTCTGAATTGACAGTAAAATGTAAAGTGAACTGTAACGTAACTTTTTCAAATGAATGTCAGTCAAAAGAAGGTCACCCAAACTACGGTTTACTTTGAAGACAAAAATTACTTTTATATATCATATGCATATACAGTTCTAATAAGATCATCTGTATGTAAACCACTCGGATATCTTCAATAGTTATTCTAAAATTCTGTGAAATGCATAAACCGCAATGAAATGGAAACTTACCAAAACAACCGATGCATCACATTCAAGATGAGTTTGGGTCTCTGACTATCAAATATGAAGTCATAATGTTGAGCTCTGACCATCCCGAACGCTCCAAACAAGGTTCAAGAAAACTGAAGTAAAGTCTATGCCGAAACATACATAAAAATATCAACCCCCGTTTACATTTATCAACAGTGCAAGTTTTTGGAATATAATAGATCATCAGGTCGTAATAGAAAAAAACTGTCACCTACCTTACATTTGGTTATAAAATATATAGACAAGGCGCAAAATTTGAGATATTTAAATTTCATTTTTGAGTAAACGGCTGAAAAGTATGTCATAGTTGTCAGTATATTCTTATCTGTTTTGATGAGTAGGCGTTAGAAAATTGACTGTCTAATATATTCCTATTGTCTTGAGTAGCTAGTGACCATCTTTAAAAAATTAATGTCAATACCACTTGGTTGTAGTATCAACAAAGAATTATGTGCAACTTGTCCATATGTTATTTTATAATATGTTTTGTAAACTTTAGCCATTAAGCCAAAATTTATTCCGGTGTTTTAAAGTGTAATGACTCCAAGATAGTTTTAAATCATATTATTGATTTTAATCAGCAAACAATTCATAATATTAATCACAAAACCAGTCGATTTACTGAACATTCTTAAAGTAAAATTTTGTTTCTAAACGTTCAAAGATGATTCTATGCAAGAACTTGCCGTGACATAGATAAGCACCGCGGGTGGGCGTTACTAAGAGCAAAACCGGCTTATAGAGATTCTGTTCGTAAAGAGGTGACCGAAAAGTTCGTGGAGAGGCGAGAGTTGCGAACAGTTGTGAGTAATGTTCACTTCGTATGAAACTGCAAGATATTCAGTAGTCTGGGATCCATCTCTAGCAATGTTTGGACATAGATGTGGAAGGTTTTCACTTAAAGGGGACGTAAGAGCAGACAAACTGTACAAGCTTTGTATGTTACAGTTTGAAGATAAAACTATTTAACAAGTGCACCTATGGTGTAAAAACATCGAAGTGGTTTGTGAATGTAGATCATAATTACTTTGACAAACTAGCACAGTCCAGCAATGTTTAGCCAAAAGTTACATGGAAGCCTCGTTAATAGATATAATCAAGAGTTCAGCCTTCTTTAATCAACTTGTAGAACTGTGCTCTTTATCCAGAAGTGAAATAACTCACATGTTTCAGTATGCAAAACTAGCGCCAAGCTGTCCGAACCTATAGTTTTGGGAAATTTTCCAACAATTTCAGATCAGGACGTCAACTTGTTTTCTAAAGACGATATTATGAATTGCTCAAAACAACAGCTTCCATCAATATAGCGAAGGTGTAAAATACAGGCCAGTAAGCGAACAAGGCTGTTTTCAATGCTCATCAAACACAGTTCGTGCATGGGTTGGTACTTTAGAAATTGTGGTACAACAAATGGTCGGAGCGGTTCCGACATGATATGAAACGGGACTGGCATTACCTTTCTGCTCATGTATGTACCTTTCAAATTTGAACACAACTGACGTTGGATAGAGGTATTCATTCCCCGGAGTAACTGATTATCACAGTGGCCACCACCCCATCACCTCACTGAACATGATATCTTGAGTATCACTCACACAGGCTGGCCAAAAAAAGGATAACGCGAACTTTATGACTTTACAGTAAAAATGGCGTAGTTTTCAATGTAAAGCCAATCAGATTTCTTCAAAAGGTTGCATTGGCCAGTAAGTATGCAGTCAGACTGGATTATCCGGCCAATGCATGCAGGCAGATTAGGGGTAAATTTTTTGGAGTAAGCCCTCGTGACACATTATTCATGGCCTGGTCCAGATAGGTCGACTCTGTCCTTCCGGTTGACTAGATAGGAGCCCATGCATGGACTACATCAAAAACAGTTTATAACAAGTGAAAAGTTGTAAGATGGTCAAAACTTTATCGCTTTAAGATATCCGGTCGTTCCTCAATTTGTCGGTCAAAGGTTTGTAATGTTTGTATACTCAGCCTTGCTCTATAGATTAGACGTTTGGGCTCTTTGTGCGGAAGAGGTACTTAAAGTTTACCTCCTTACCGGCTACTATTTCTTCCATATAGCCTGTATCGAATGGGCTGACGGTGTGAGCAATTCGACAATCCATCATCATACATTTGGGGAACATGCGAATTCCAGATTAGTAAAGTAAGTAGTGGGAGTGATCAGCTTTCGGCGGCTCGGTCGATCACTAGGCACCCCAACAGAGCATCTACCGCATCGCGCATTGTGCAGTATGCCTCTTGTTGACTGAAAGAAATCGCAAGACGACCAGATGATGACACGGTCACTGTCTACGAAGGCCTTGACCGTCTCGCTGGGCAAAAAGTTAGCCGATGCCGTCCGTCCAGCTAAGGAGTTCACCACCATCCATACCGACCGTCAATAGCGCGCACTGAGATGGCAGTATCGTAAGCAGTGGCAAGTCTGTATCCATAAGGCTGCTGTTTTTTTCTACTCATGAATTTCCATTGTTTCTTCGTACCTTTCTCATGTGTTTGTATTCAACATTATGCTATTTTGTGGACTTTTGTCGGAACAAAGGGCAAATCAAGTCATAGCACCCACAGTTACATCTTAAACTGGAAAATTTTGTTGATGGTGGTAACTGGCAAACCATCCTAAAACAAACCATTGGCGACGTGATACAGTACGATACACTCATTTCTGTTAGATAATCGTAAACCAGTTCATACCTAGACTGGATCACCACAATTCTCCAACTCGGAAATTTTCGTATCGTCGTTGAATAGCTCAACCCCGAGTCTCTGCAGGTTTCCTTCCGCTAACTTCCTGTGCCAAAGTCGTGACACATCACTGCATCTTCCACACTCCAGTCGATTGCCAACTTTTGGTCTTAATGACCATTCTGATGATCTTGATGAATTAATGCTGATTGGAGCGGAATGTTGATTAGATGACTAAGCAATATTCAACTAAGTCCTCATGATCGGTCGGTGTAGAGAGACAAGTCACAATAGTGACAGCGCATTCTAAATAAGCGACTCTACAGGTGGTACTTAGTTGGAAGTGTGAGAGATTCATCTCCAGTATCGTGTCTTATTCATGTTGAGTTCGAGGCGTTATACTGATTCTAACTTCCTCTGCTAATGCCAAGCTAGAGAGCAGAGAACACTTGAGCCTTTGTGGTGGCTGTCCAGTCAGCTGGAAGCTGATAACTATGACGATGGTTGAAACAATGTTTTTGTTGTAACCCGTAAATCCAGAAAGACCATTAGCAAAGTAGTTCGTGTGTTGCATTGAAACGGGTGGACTTTTCAAATGTCGTGTCATTAACGTAGAAGACAACAGTATTGTACTGCAACAAGGAAGACAATTGTATGGCAGGAACATTGGGTAGCAGCAAGTGTCATGACTGTAGACTAAGACGGTAGACCCCCTCGTGTAAACGCGCAACCGCTAGCAGGCTGAAGCTCACTTTTCCATCGGACATAGATAAGTGCAAGGTTACGATGCACTGGCGTACTCTGAATGGCTGACCATGCTGCATGGACAGAAACATGCTGTCTGCGTACAACTAACAGGACACAACAAAGGTTACTAGCTGACTCCCATTTTCGGTTTACAAATAATTTGTTGCTGACTCGGGGCTTAGGAATTAGTGCTACTCATTCACAAACGCACAATTAATCGGGATCTGTTTCATCTTCGTCTGGACACAACATTGTTTTTTTCATTCTTTCATGTCATTGTGTACCCATTTCGCTATGGAAGCAAAATCTTCCATTTGTGCTGAACGCTTGTATTTGATTAGCGTCCTATTCCTCTCCCCCACTCTGGTACACCGAGTACGTTCGTCTGACCTAAATTGCCTCATCTTATTTCTGCTTCTATTCGAGTGAACAATTTCTCTTTTATTCCAATAGGTTACGTTATTTCGGTTATTCTGGATGGAGATTACTACAATATGACCAGGTATGTAATGCCAAATTTTTATTGAAACGAACATATGTACCAGTTTTGAAGTACGTGATGTAGCTATACGCTACAGTTTAGCAGAAAACTATGATGTACGGTTGATAACCAAACGGCGAGGTCGTAGTCATGTTTCAACTAATCGTTGTCGGTTATAAAGAGGCATGTAGGATGCTAACAATTTACTCTTTGTTAGACCCGTGGCAAGATTAACTGATTACCCGATAATATAAGGCATGGTGAAGACTGACGTTGTTTAGGCAAATCCACCATACAATTTGAGATTGGGTTGGCTTATTTGCCCTGTGTGTGTGTTGATTATCGGCGTGACCTACACCACAGGAGATTTTCACCATTTCTGTTTACATATGGTTAAAAATGAACTGAATCATAATTGTTATTCACAAGTTATGTGAAGTTATGAATAGCGGGAATAACCTTGAAACACAATGTGCAATCCGGTAGAAATTGCTGCAAATGTGGCCGCCATAGGAAAGTTACAAATTAAACTAACGGTCAATAAGGGCAATCAGGCCAGCGGCCTTCACACGGTATGCTTTTTCACAGCGTTTGCAGTATTTACCGCAGAAGATTTTGCTTTAAAGTAGAGGTTGATGTGAAGGAAGTTACTTTAGTGAAGAAACAATGAACAAAAGATTCGAAGTGTATTTTCGTGGTGTAATCCGAAATCCTCTTAATACAGATTTGAACTTTATGTCGATTTTTACGAAAACTGTTTGTTTACTGAACTTGTGTGTATTTTACAGCGGCTTGAACGCTGCGCTCAACAGCTTGTTTAGTTTCCATGTACCATTAATAAAGATGGTATTGGAAACTAAACCAGCGATCAACTGGTCACACAGTGCCTCATCGCTACCTTGCACAACATTACCAGCCCTGTAGTTGCATTCTTTTGTCAGAGTTTGCATTCTCTATAGAAACTTATCCATGCTTTGTTTGCAGCTTGCATAAAAGCACACCAAAGTTCTTCCGTGGACCAATTCGGGTGTGTAAAGAATGATAATGCAGTTCGACATTCGTCGGGTAAACGTAAACTTAAGGTGCGAACTAGTTAATGAACCTCTTCAGCTTATTCTGTGAATGCGTAAAGAGATAGTTTAGAGTTTCAGGAGTTTGTGAATTCAGTGGTTCTAATCAGTAACAAAAACAAGAAAAACGGAAGAGTAATAGCTGTTATCGAGGAAGTCAGTTTCGCTTCGCTGTATATTGATGGGAAAGCTGTTTCAGGTCTTCGTGTTAGTTAACTTAATAGTGTTGGATCCGAGAGAAAGCAAGATAGAGCGGACGATCAACTGCATAATTACCATCATCAACATCGTCATCAACACTATCTTTAACGGCATCACATCATTGTTTGACTTCAAAAGAAAGATGCTTCGGCACAGTATGAAGCAACGAGGCTAAAACGGAGTAGAACATTGCATCTACAAATCAGCTTCCTCGTAACATCCGCTGTAATGTTTCTTGAACATTCCGTACTTCATACAAAACCCAGTCAAATGATAACGGCGTTCACATCACTTGTCACACTTAGACACGATCTCCCTTAACATCTCCAGCTGCATACTGTGTCAATCACAGCGTGTAGACGATCACCTGAAGTGCACCGCCTAATCATTGCCAATACTTAGACCAGTACTAATTGAGTGCTGATTGCATTCAATGCACTACCGTGATGTAGCTATTCTCACACAGAATCAACGCAATGTAGAAGCAAGATTACATTGAGTGATAACAAAACAATACCAGAACTTGACCGAGTCACCTCTTCTCTTTGAAGTAGGGGATTCCATGAACTAAATTTTCCGAGTAACTAGGATGGCAAGGTTGTTGTAATTCGAATATATCTCGCCAGTTCCAGACACAACGACTAATTAGAACATATGCTGTAAATCAAACAACCACAGTGAGCTTACTGTGGACATAGTAAACTAGCTTCTGTCATAAGTTTATCACTGTTCTGACTTTTACATCCACTTCTTTTACGACATTCAAACGGCGTCGTATTAATCATTATGCTAGTATCTATGGTTTATCATGGTATGGGACAATTAAGTCATCTTCTTGTCCTAGCGTTTTGAAAATAGGTAACAAGGTGATATCAATTTCTCATGTCACAAAGATATAAACAACATCCTCAAGGTTTTCATTAATCATCCACTGAGAGATCACATAAATAAGGATTACGTACTTAATCTGAAGTGTGATGGCAAC
>JTDE01001537.1:3318-27715 GCA_014338405.1 Paragonimus skrjabini miyazakii | reverse complement strand
TTCAAGTCCCGGCAGTGGCGATGATATGCACTACTGACGAGCTCTAATGAGAGCAAAACTCGAGTTTAGTGCTTGTTTTCGAAAGGGGTCGACTGGATAGTCTCTAGGAATGTGACAGCTGCGATCAATTGTGAGTGATGTTCAATCTATACAAAAAGGAATTTTTGATAATTAGAGTATCCATTGTATTGTGGATTCTCATTGAATCTGGAATCGAAACGGACGCTTATTCTACATCTCACTTAATGGCTTCATTGGCCTTGTTGGGCCAAGTGTGTAGTTTAGTTTGTGGACAACAATGTCGAATATAGATATGTATATATATAATGATATGTAAGATGCTATATATAGATGTCTCAATTTGAACATCACCCACAATTGATTGCAGCTGTCGCATTCCCATAGACTATCCTGTCGTCCCCTTTAGAGACGATCGGGCAACCTGATCATTACTCACAAGCGAAAGTGGTTGGGCGTTCACATATGGCAATTCGGTCGTGCCTGTCGTGAAGTCAATGGCGCAGTGGTAAACACGGTTGCCTCATGAATGTCTGGTCTGAGTACAAATTTCGGCTTTGACAAAAAGATAAGCTATTGACGAGATACATTGAAATGGAAAGTTGAATTTAGCGTTTCATTTCGAAACGGGCTCACTGAAAAGTTTATTGGTATGAACCAGCTGCGATCAAATGTGAATAATGTTTCCTTTATATCTAGTATTCATCAGCAACATACAATATTGCACAGAACTATGATTGGTTTGTTCTCCAGCACACAGCCCATAAAGATCATGGGTGAACGGCACGCATTCGAACACAACAGTTAAAATCAGTCCACCTCGGTTGGTCGGCCGGGACCTGGCGTGATGAGGGAAACGGCTGTTACTCTCGTTTCATTACACTGTTATGCGGGTGAACTCAGATAGGTGATGTGCTTTACGGATACCGATGGGATACCGATGGGATTAATCAAAGCCCATGCAGGGGCGCTATGTCTGTCACCTGTCAGTCTGACAGAATAACTTGTCTGGCATCCTACGTGGTTTAAAAATAAACAAAGCGATTAGTATGAAGGTGTCCCGAAAACAGCGGTGCTTTCGCTGTTGGACGATTTACGTTCTCATGGGGAAGTTTTCAGTGGACGAAAACAGCATCATCTTGAAATCCATGGCATTCTGTTATGATAATATTACTGGCAATTGTCCTTTACCAGGTATCAACAGCTTAATTAATTGACAATGAGATTTAGACAAACCTGCCTACTACTTCCAGCCGACATGACACAATGAAACTACGTTGCTCTGTTCATCCTTTCTGGTAAATGTGCGTAGGCTGTTATATAAAG
The DNA here is from genome assembly GCA_014338405.1 of Paragonimus skrjabini miyazakii. Lineage (NCBI taxonomy): Eukaryota > Metazoa > Platyhelminthes > Trematoda > Plagiorchiida > Troglotrematidae > Paragonimus > Paragonimus skrjabini miyazakii. Next base: position 26,371 of record JTDE01001537.1, on the reverse strand, counting down.
TAAATGATCGAACTAGTATGTATTGAGTGCAACTGACACGTTCGGAAACTTTCCCACTCTCGAATGGCTTGCTGTAAACATTTCGTTTGAGATGATTTGTCGTTCCCTCTGTTTTGATGATAATGTCTCGTCAGCTCACGATATTGCAAGGAAGAGCTTAGTTCGAATACCAATGAACTGTGCTGTCTTAGTTAAACTGCGTCACTTATAACATCTGAAAGGGAGGGGCGCATAATCTTTGATCCGATCCATTTCGCTCAATCGTTTGAAAGAATTGTCTGTTTGTGACGAGGTCAATAGCCGACTAGCTGCGCTTGAATATCGATGTAGTCACCACTTAGCGCACATGGAGTTCGGCTGTCACGTGGTCAATCCGGCTGATCTTCAATGCGTACTTAGAAAAATCTCGGGTGTCATCAATCAGTCAAGCCTGCGATGGCTGAATTGCAGTCTGTATGGCAGCTCAGTTTTTGTCTCACCGGTCATTAGTCATCGAGACCACCAACAGCTGGAACAAATCGTGGGGTGATCAAACACAGATTGGGGACCCTAACTGTTCCGTTGAGTAAAGTAGACACATGTCGCCTGTTGAGTTTTGAACTTTCCGACCACTCAACTATGAACGTTTTCCAAGATAGCAGCCTGTTGCAGTCACTAACGCGTATGCATTGACAAACTTTATTTAATCCATTTTTTACTTCCTTCTTCCTTTCACATCCCTTATTCCTCCAAGATATGTTCTATCACAGTTGCCGAACTGGTGGCTCGAGCCGCAGTATTGTCTGACCCTTATAGGTGAGTGAATGATTGAATGAATCCAGTGTTAGTTAGTTAGTTCTAACTCATGTTTACCAACATTATGTGTCAAGGTTTTTACAATATCTTTAACATTTGCAAGGGTGACCACACTCTCAGAACGGTGACTAGGTGAGCTACTTTAGTTTGACATCTATTTCCGCTGTTTCTCTCTATCTTGGCCCCCAATCTGCTGAGAAGCAAGGCAGTAAACATACATGCACAGCACCTTACCGTAAGATAGCAAGGCTTCGTAACATGCACTTACACGAGAAACATCAATCTACAAATCTTCCAATTCTGCAAGCAGTGAGTTTAGATCATTTTTCTATGTAGCTCGGTGTGATGTGCACTGAAACTTATAGGAAACTATCTGAAAATCTTAAAAATTTGCAGGAATCAGTATACGTAACAGACGTTGGAGTGAATTATGAGCTGATAAGAGAAATCGGATTGTTAGTGGATGTGTGGAAGTGGCACTTTCACTCAATGTGGGAATTGTATGAGTTATGTTTGAGTGGCTCCGCTTACGTTTCTCTAAACAAACCCTTGGCATTATCTTCTGAATACAAGTCTCTACCGAGGACATCTTGATCAGATTTTATGCGTTTCATTCAGAAAGCTTTGCGGCGGTTGGACTATGTGAAGCAAGTGCTGGAATACCGATTTAATGTTATTTTTGAATAAAAAATATCTGCGGACAGAATAGAAGGACGGCCCACTTTAAGATGATAACCTAGAAGGTTGTAGGAGTCGAACCTGATAAATGAGGGGAAAAACTACTCAGGAGCAACACAATGAAGAAGTTGCATTAAACGATAACTCAGTTAACAAGGGTGTGTTCAACCAAGATGAGCTCCAACTTCCACACGCAACCCATAAATGACATTTTCAGCTTCGGAATTGATGTTTCCGTTTTTCTAGTAGTCCTTTGACTCAGCGCATTACCACTTCGGAAATAAACATTCATCTGTCATGTTAACAATCCAGTATCACAAAAATTGCTTGGTCTTTGTAAGTAGACTGCACGTGACTTTCACACATAACTCGAATCAACCAGCGGGGACTCAACAGAAGGAGTTACGTCAAGTTGTAATGTATGCTGCATGTGTTGCAAATGTCTACTTTGCACTTAATTGGGATCAAAAAATCTCAAAATTTCCAAAAGTGTGCATTACGTGGGAGAACAAAAAATCATTGAGGGAAAAACAAGAGCATAACTCACCGTAACCTTTATGATCCCCATTGTCATATTTTAAAGACTCAGTACCAGAAGTAGTGTAAAGACTAAATCACAGACCTTTAGAACAAGCGATATTCTTCTTCTGCTACCCCGGTAGCTATGTTTAGTTCTTTATGAAATAAGCCAACCACTTGAAGATACTAGCGGGTGTCGTTAAGTCTACCAAATTGGGCAGTAAAAGTGAACAAGTAATAATAAGCTGTAACTTACATTCCAGATGAAATAGCATTAGTCCTCCAAAGACTGATAGCTCAGAAGTAACCGCAATTTAAATTCATCAGACTTTGGATTGTACAAAGTGATGGTCTGACTATCGTAAATTGTCAGGTCAGTATGTTGTTTTAATCTGATCCGAATGCTGATGAATAGGATATAGGTGATTTAGTTTTTATCGTGTACTTTATATAAGGAAAATTCTGGAAGTTACTTGTGATTTTGCTTAACAGAAAATAACACAAACATTTATTTGAAATTTTGAGGAGTTATAATAGTTTTTGTCAAAAGCAGTTGCTATCAAACCGATTATCTATGTGTTTTTGCATACTGACTGCAGGAAGCGTGAGTAATTATGTCTGATGGCAAACAACTTTATGCAACAATACGACAAAACCCAAAAACATTCCAGCTGCCTGCCTCAAGGATAAGATCCGACCGTCATCCGTATACGTCCGAGTACAAGCGTAGACATGTTGCGCTGAAATTGGGGAATGGTGATCTCTGAGAGAACTATCTTTCGGGCAGTTCTGTATCACAGGAAACTGCAAGCATGCATGAAATGTAGACCGTGAAGATCATAGTCACTAGTTACCTAACCCAATGATAGAGAATGCGCGGTGATAGCGCTTCAACGCATTCCTCTTTAAGAGAACATTGTTTCAGCTGTTATCTACACCAGGCGGCTAGTAAATTAGCGTGTGAAATTGGACACGGGCGAAAGTTATTATCTACAAGAGCACACGTTACGCTTTGTAAACACAAAATACAAACCAAACAACTCGTTACACTAAAATTTCTTGATGTACTTTCGTCAATGAGGTAAACATAGATTAATGGGCTATACAGAAAGTATGTCAACGACAACGATACACGGTTCAGAACTAGCACAAGCTAACGTGCCTGTCAATCTTGTATGCTGTGAAGACGTCGGAAGTTAGCACATTCCAAGGTGAAAAAATTGGAATAAGTTTATGCAAGGAGAGGAAGCCGTAAGCACAGTAAGCTGGGACCATAACTTCACTAGTTGGCGAACAACTGGTGTAGGCACGTTCCACTACACCATCAAACAGTCGAGCAATACTCATCCAAGTATTGACACTCATAGGCTTATGTTATCCGAAATTTCATTTATTCAAACCATCAACGGTGACAACCCATCTCTGTCAGTGTCAAGCTGCTAAAAGATAGTTGATCCAGACCTTCAACTAAATGGCAGCCTCAGAGAAGCAACGAAAACATGGTTAAAGCACCACAAACCCAAAAGCATATCGGTTCGGGAAGGAGACAAGACAATGTACACAATCGAGCAGGAGTGAATGGAAATGAAATGGTTGATCCATCACCATATTTGTGGTAACATTGTGGGTTTTCCGTCCTTTGGAATTGCATCTTCCACAGTAATGTATAGTCAGTGTGAGCTAAATGTATATTTTAAACCGATGCTGATCCCCACAAAATCATCGAGAGTTTCCAGAAGAAATCACATTTGAATCGGAAGTACATTAAGCCATAAGCATAACGTATCTCACCAGATGAGCAGAAGGCAACTGTACATAAAGAGTTCTATATGTTATCACATGTACTTGATCACAATTCCTTTGTGTATCGTTGTCTTAACCCATTCTTTCACTTATAGCTTTCTGTTAGTCAATTACAATACCTTCAAGCTAGTCCTAATTGGATTTCCTGCAATCTGTTTTAAAGAAGATGGTTGGCTGCAAAGTTGACACATGAGGAAGGAGGAATAACCATCTTCGCTGGGAACCATTAGAACTATAGATAGCAAAAAGTGTGTAGGCTTCCAGGCCCACGATCAGCTGACAAACTTCATAGGCACCCAGTAGCTTGTGTGGTTATATAACATTCGCGTTCCATGTAGTCTGTTCAGCTTCAAGGTGCCGTTCTTGGTCTCTAATGAACCAACTTTCGAAATGTTTGGTAGATATTTTGATGTGTGCAGTCGTATAGCATATTTGGTTATTACACACTCTGCAACATTGTGAAGACAGAGTGTGAGGTTTGCTGTTCTGTTCAACTGAGTGCTATAGCTTCACATATAAAACGGCTTTGGGTCTAATGTTTTCTTTGTTGACTATTTCGTCCTGTGCTGGATGCACTTTACATGCAAAGATGGCCAGACAAACGTTCGAGCCATCAACTTACATCTCACGCGACCAGACACAAGTCCACACAGATGTTTACGGTATACTAATGACACTTTTGTAAAATAATCACACATTGCATTGCCTCAGTTTACGAAACATCCGTCAACTGGCTTGATCGAGAAGTAATTCGTAAATCTTCCAGTTAGCTCAAACAGATAAGCAGAGCAATACATACCGTATATTCGTTAGCTTAAGTTGTGTTTGACACAAATCTCTCCATTCTGTTCATTCTAGTGTGAACTGATGGTGACCTGATAAGGACAATAGGACGGCAAAGAAAACACCCTAGGTTGGAAAGAAAGATAGCTGACCCTTCTGTATTTATGTGTGCACATATTTATGTATGTATTTACGCCACAGATTGGGCTTGATAGCTCGCCCACCCCTATCCCACTGCGCAGTATTTCCTACCGAGAGAACGAACGTGTCCCCGGAGGAAACATTCCTTTATGTTTTCACTGCTCAGTTTCATTTGCATTGGCTTCAGTAAACATCAGGTCAAGGTCGAAGCAAACGTCATTCAAACACAATAGACAAAATTCTTTATATGACCTTCGGAGAATCAGGAGGGGTGAAGTGGTTGGCCAGGTGCACGTATCCGCTGACCGTCATGGCATTTCCATGCTTCGTTTGCAAATTTCCCCACTCGATTCTAGTCTATTGCTGTGTGTCCTTTCTTCAGAAGTAGCGACAGAATTGCTGGACTGAATCCTTTGTTTCCGGTGTTTGAACCTGAGCTCCGTTGGGAATTCGTCGATAAAGTGAGAGAGAGGTGAGGTCAAGTTATAACTGCCTATAATCATCTGACCATTAAAAACATGTGATTTCGGTTAGGTATTTGATTTTGAAACACAGTTATCGAAAATCTACCGTGGGTTGAAAGTTAGTCTGGCTTTGTAAGCAATGACCGTATATGTTCGAATAACCCGAAGATATGTTTTATGTGTGCTCAAGAGGGTGAATATGCAGCTCTGTTTCCAGAAGGAAAGAAATACACTGTGATAATTGATCTGGGAGTACTGCAGTACACCTTATTCAAGACAGCCTCAAACCGATTAACCGGCATCCCCTACTCAATAACGAGAGCCTAAATGTGACAATTCTAATTGAGCTGCCGAAGTAACTCGAGTTGAACGGCACTAGTCTTTCAAATGTACTCATCGACTCTTTGTACATCAAAAAGTTACAGCGTGATACTGGATTTTACAAACCGAGAGGATACTGTCTGTTTTGTAATCTGTGAGTAAGTATTTACAGAAATGAAGAAGTGTCCGAAATATAGGTTTGAAAATTTTCTTATTTCCAAATTATTTCTGAGGACCAAAGAATTGTTTTCACAGTTTGTGTATGAGAGAAACAGGCTCGCTGAATGTATTATTGCGTAGTGACAAAGGACAACAATACCCCGACTACTTGAATATTTATCGTTTGAGATGAACGCATTTAGTTGTATACACAAAGCTAAAAAATTATGAGTATCTCGGTGATTAAAAATATTTTCGTCCCATCCAGACTCACCGCGCCTACTTCGGATGGAAAAATGCCGTTTCTTAGTATATCGCAAATAGGATAGTAATGATATGTTTTTCGACGTCACTGAGAGTGACTGGAAAAACAGTTGCGAACAGATTATTAGTTGACTTTGGAAGGATGTTGTTGAAAGTAACTAGTAGGCAATGCTCCATTGATTTCTCCTGAGAAATATGCTATTATTGAGGAAACCTAACATAATTCGTTTCCAAATAACCATGGTCTCACTAACAGATAAACTTCGACTAAGTCTTACGACCGTTTATCACTCAACTTCATTTACTTACTGGATGAACGTATGCCAGAGGTTTTAACTGGATTCAAATGGTGACTGCTGTCTGATCAATTCAATCTGCAAAACACAAGTGACAATAATGTGACTTTAGTCACTTTTGTGGGGAATAACAGTAGTTTGGTGTAAAATGATTCTCTTTATAAAATACAACATGTTGGATCGAAGTTGAGATCCATCCATTGTGATCAACTAATAAAAAAAGATTTTGTTAGTCATCCATAATAGTCAGTTCATTTAAATCCGTGGTTGTAAAGGCAGGTAAGGTGGTCAATGACTATTTATCAGTAGGATTATCACTTTTTAAGAATGTGACGGTTTCAATTTCATATTTCGCGGTTCTCCGGATTACAGTTTTACTCACTAGAAAATAACACACTTGCTTACAATTGTTGGCAATTTACTGTCCCACCTTTTAGTAATCGAACCAGAAGTATTTTTATGCGGTTCCCCTTAAAACCCAACAGTGTTTTTTTGATTTTATGAGCCATGCTGTTATATTAGGCGATAAGTAAGTAAATTCTATGCCCATTCCACCTACAAACGATCAACAGTGATGCTCATTTACTTATGTCCATCCGCAGAAATGAGTCTCTTAAGAAGCATGTGCTTCCAAGTCGATTTCCCACAAGCTCAATTCTTGTTGCTTGAAAGTTGGACTTTCATCAGCGTTCCCTCGCTTGCCGTGGAGTAAGCAGAAGTAATCTTGACCGGTTACTTCCATTTAAAACTGAGAGGGCTGCTTATTTGTGTTTTGTTTGTAGGTCGAATTATTGTGGCCAAAAAGGTGGATTCATATTCTTGTCGTGGGTAACTTTCCACCTCTCTTCGCATATTTCTCGAAGAATAATTGGCTTCCAGATCACTTTTACCGTAATAACCAATAGTGTCCTCAAGTAACTGGATGCTAAAGATGAAACACTTTATGATAATGTAGTAGAATTACTTGTGAACAAGTCGCCTTTCTACTAGAAAAACACTTCACACGTTCAACGTGCAAAGTAGGATTTCCGACCTGTAGCGTCGCAGGCAGGCAGACCAGTTAAGCTTGTGGACTGTTTTACTCATATATGTAATCCTTTCTCCTTACTTTGCTAAACATACGAGATCCATCTCTCAAAACGATGATGTTGCACTACTCCTCATTTTAATGTTCATTCACTTTCAAGAAATAGAATGCAAAACACCTGTGTACAACACATCCCCAGCCACGACGAGAAGCGACAAGTTTTGTTCAATCAACGTAATTCTGTCACATTTCGATATATTGTATAGGTAACACTTGTTTGCTACTACCGTTTTAAAGAACTCCGAATGATCGACCAATTAGTCAACTAACAGAAATGGTTAGGTTACAACAGTTGGATGACACACATAATCCGTGTTGCAGCCAAACAATTATAGCATTGTATACTACTGATCAAAGTCAAAAGTAGCCGGAAAAAGCTGCTGGGTGGCCAAATAAAAGGATGTTTGTTGATTATTTGAACCCAAACCGATTCACTGAGTACAGCCTGTAAACACAGTTTGACAAGTTGGGGACTTTGTACTCATCCATGTTTTCAGTTGCAAACATATTGTCCAGTACAGTAAAGTATCGTACGAAATGACCTCCTTGTCCACACATGGGCGCCGATGAAGCTTATTTCCTTTAGCAGTTTCAAAAGCAAATGAATACTCCGAGAAACTCTTCTAGGCACACAGTACGGCTAAAGAAAACACTGAACCCAAACTTACGACGCAAGTGAAGAAAGTTTTCCTACTCTTGCCATTTGAAGGTGACCATCTAGCCAACAATATAAAACACATATTAGTCTGCTTTGACTCGAACGTATGCAGCTGTGCAATTGCGTTTAGTTCAGCCCACCAGAGGACCAGTTCTCCGCAAGCGTAGAAATAGTTCGTCAAACTCTTCTCTCCCATATTTCATCCCGCTTCAATTACAGTTGCAGTGACGTTTACATGGGTAGAACAGATCAACTGTCACAGCGAATCGCTCAAAACAATCCGAAATGCTTCTAATAACTAATGACGCATCAGCCCCAACTTGGTGAACTGACTACTCGGAATTCAACATCATCAATTTCCAAACACATCATGACAACAGGTCACCAAATTGGTCCAATAAACTCATTAAAGATATTGTTGCTTAATCGAAACCCAAAAGTGCGAACTTTGTGGGAGGCAATGATTATCTGAACTTACCAGTCGACGTCATGTGCACAAAAGTGGTTGAGAAAGCTTATCAAGTTGCCCTGATTGGTGCTTGTGGTTATATCTAGTCCCTGTTTGTCTTTATCTGTGGGAGGTATGTGTAACTGGCATGTTTTATGTTTGCGACTTATGACAGTAAACGAATTGTTAACATATAGTAAGATAAGTTTCCTTTCTGCACTGGAACGGAAATTAGAAATGTGAAATAAATACTGAAACATCACAAAAATAAATTAATTTCGGCATCTTGGTAAAATCTCGTGTGGTCCATAGTCTAATATATGTGTGTTTAAGCACAAGTTAGTTCGACACCATCATGGACATCCATAATCACTCTAATTGGAGGTTAGGGTGCAGGATTCCACACTGATTACTTGCTTTCTAATATGATTTTATGTGGACCCAGCCAGATACGGATATATATATATATAAAGTCATAAATGGTGCAGTGCACGTCATCTGTGGTAGATTACACGCAAATTTCTTGACTTTGGTCGCCTCAGGAAGGTAATCCAAATTTGAGTGCTGCTTACTACAATAGTCCTGCTTAAGGTAGTGGTCTTTAATCGGGTGATTTCAGTCACTCGGTTACGTTACAAAACACCCCAACGGTTTTATGTTCAGATCTTTGTTCGTTCAATGTTAAACTTGTCAGTTAGTTACCGAACGCCGTCAATTTCAGAGGAAGGTTCTTGTAGGACTACAACATTTCGAAACTATCTTATTTTTAATTTATCTATTTGCACTAGTTGATGCATTCTACCTCCAAACCCTGCGATGCCTCTCGATTACTGAAATGTTTGTTAACACTTAGCTGTCATAGATCGCGGACCGTGGTAGCCAGTATAGTGTGGTGATACAACCGAACGATTTGACCCAACGTGCATATACATTTTCGTGCCAGCGGACACGACTGTGTTTATCGCAGTGTCGAGGTCGTTTGTTGGCCCAAAACCTGCCTTGCACGAGTCCCTTGGGTAAGAAGTAGGAATTCGGGGATTTAGGTCATTTCACATTGAACACCACCCACACTTGTTTGCAGCCTTGGCTTTTGGATATGCCTCTCGGCTAGCCCACTTCGACAGGAAGCACTAGACTCGAGTTTCGCTCTTATCAGAGCTCGTCAGTAGTGCATATCCTTGTCCGGATCGGTGTTCAAACTGTGACCGTCGTGCTTGTGAGACCACCGTGCTAACCACAACGTCAGTAACCTCACACTAGGTACGACCGAATGGTTAGATCCAAACGCTCAAACATAACATCGTATGAAAAGTGTTCACATTTCAGTCAGGACTCTCGTAAAGTGACCTGTGCTTCAGGTTTTGCTGTCTGGTCCTCACCTGTGGGACGTTCGGTCTATAAAGAGCTGAGTCTAGTACTGTCATTTCTCACTAGTGTTATGTTCGCTTACCCATCTGGGCAAAACATGAGCGGAAGATTTATCTTGAATACTTACGTTTGAATTTTATTGCTGGCCTGTAGCATTGACATAAGTGAGGTCAACTAAACAATATAATCCATGAGAGCTCGGACTCACAGATGTGGTAACTTCTCCAAGTGAAAGTGTATGTAACCGATAACAAACAACTTCACTACAAAAGTGACTGAAGCGATGGAGCCCTGTCAATACAACTTCCACTGTATCCAATGGTCATCACAGCTAAGACAAATAAGCGGACCCTGACATGGATATTATGAGTCAATCATACGGTAGTTGAGGGCCCGCTTGCATCACCAACACAGGTTATATCACTATCACTTTTGTAGCACGTTGTTTACTAGGCAGCCGTAGTTGAATGACCTTTTACCTTTCCCTTTTTATGTTTAGGCCTCATGTTGCTTTTTACTGTCTGTACTGCTTTGTAACTATATCAGCATAAACATGGATGAAGTTCTTCATGACAATTGTCTTCAAGACAATAAACAAGGGTGACCACATTCCATTTCGACTAACTGGGCAGTCTATACGGAGGTAGGCTTAATGGGGAGCATTCTTCCAAAGTTAAGTTATAAAAATCTTTCTGAATGAAAAATTCTAGTTTGATAAAGAAGTGGTCTTTGCCCCTGAGAACATTAAAGAGAAAGTATGGTGTTTTCTATGTTACTTTAAAGCTTGAGGACACGTAGTCAAGCTGTGAAATTACAGATAACCAGCATTTTGAGAGCACCCGGATGAACCAGTTCGGAACTTCTTGGCGTAGAGTTAATTATGGCAAATTTTGCATTTTTGCCGTTTTCTTTGATTCATTTGACAAAATAAAATTGAAAAACATTTTACCTTCATGTTCCCTCAAAACTGTATTAACTTTCACAGCTACACATGCATTGTTTACTTGAATACCGTGGGGTCTACTGAAATCCATTGGTTCATCGTTTTACTGTTGACTTAGTTTTATAGCTTTATTCCTACGGCTGAAGAGATTGTAGATTTAGAGGTTCTACTTTCTAGTATAGCCTATCATTCAGCGACACAGACGTAGACAACTGTGTAACGATGACGTCCACAAACACTTCTTCCTTCGGGTTTAATTCATCCGTTGGGTAGTGAGGTATTCGTCGCGACACGTGTGTAGTCATTTTTTCAATTCGTTCGCTGTAATAGGCTAATCCGAACAGAGATCATGTAACTAAAAGCTATTTCGCGCTCTGCTAAGTACACCGGGATGTACTTTGCGGCATCAGAATGCAAAGGTCTTCTACAACAACGTTGTGACTGCGTAGATTTAACATTGAATAATGAGGTTATGAAAGTTGTTGACCGGTTGGTGTACCTGCGGAGCTGCGTCAGCAGCAGTGGCGGGGGTGTAGGGAATTGAATAGAAACGCGTACCTCTAAGGCTAGGGCGGTGTTTGCTAATCTGGGACACCTCTGGCGACGGAGAGGTATCTCTGTGGACGTGAACCGTCTTCAGGCATTCGACCACCGATGTCTGCATTCAATCACCCGTATCGAGTGGCACCAGTGATTAAGCAACGAGGAGGTTAGGAAGCGGGTTTTTGACACAGATTGTCAAACGAGTTCTTTTATTCACTCACTACATTTGCACAGACTTAAATGATTAGGTCATGTACTAAGGATGTCAGCTGGTCGTTTGCCACACCGAACACTGTTTGCTGACGCTGCGGCCGACTGGCTCAAGGTGCGAGGTGGACAAATGATGACCTGGCGTAGAGAAATGAAATTGTTCACGAAGGGGTTGGGCACTGTAGATCGGGTTCATCTCTGTGGCTGGGGCCCTCGCGACTTATGGAGTTGGTGGCTAATCGAGCTCAGTGGTGTGAATGTTTTCGTTGTTTGATCGAGTTGTCTGTTAAGTGATTGCATTTAACGACGCTGGGCAGTGAAAGCCGTAAGGAAGCTGTCTTGCTGATGACGCCTTACTTTTACTTACAGCTCGGTTGTTTGTTTGCAAGGTGTAGGCGACTTGATGTTGTATGTTTGAATAAAGACGTAGTTATTTTTAACGGTCAGGTCCATTCCCCTCCCCTTCTTTTTTCTTCTCTCTTCCCACATAGGGTTTATTCCCTTCGTGATTGTGTTGCAGTCAAGCACCAATGTGAACCACTGATGTATTGCTGTGTATGATAATGATAATGAACTTAGCAGTGATTCGGATACGTATATAGTGTGAAATCTGTAAGATAATGGTCAGTGTACATTCTTACAGAGTACAATTTTAGATCTATGTAAGGATATTCAACACTAAGGGCGAAAATTCAGCTGTCAAGTCTCAACTCTATGAGACCTAGGCAATAGATCTCAAGGACAGTACGACTAAATGTGAATGCAACTGATAACGGAAGGTTTGCCTTAGTTCAAAATTTGTCAAAGTGAGCAATTTCAGCACTTTATGTTATCGGTAGTGGAACCGTAGGTTTTCAACCGAAAATGCTTGGTGAAATCAACGTAGGTGTCAGTTGAGAATAATCTTATTTTTATTTACAAATCTAACTTCGAAATAGGTGCAATAAGATAACAAATGTATCCACACAAATGCTTTCGTTTACATGTACTCGGGCTATGAACTGTGACTTGATAACTTCTTACGGTTGAGCTGCACTTACACTGTCGTCAGGTAAACTCTCCTATACATACCTGAGCAACCCACTTTGCAGACGGGATAGTATCCCTTTGTTTGCCAACTAGCAACAATTACAAATGTTGGCCTTCTTATTTGTTAAGATGATACGAACAGCATTGGTATATGAGTTTTCTTCAACGGAAAACATTTTCCAGTTGTAAGGAAACTAAGAGGTTTACTGGGTGAGAAAAGTATTTGGACATTGAATAAGACACCGCGTTCCTTAGCATTGCAGTGATAACTTAGAAGACACGGCCTTGTTGACCATATTGCTGTTCGTCTCATTTTCATTGGTTCAGTTTGCAGAGCTTTCGTCTAGCAAACAACATTTCATTGTCTACATTTTCATAGTGTGCAAGTCTTCGCCCTGCTTGTTATGCCAAATTCAACCACGCACACGTGATATCGGTCGATAGTAAGCCTTCGCTGTCTCTTGTGGTCCACTACAAAGCTGACTATGCAGGACCAAGTCGAAATGACTCAACTTGTTTTGTTGCTCCTGGTCATACCAGACTGTGTACGTAAACAATTCCGGCAGGATTTTGCCCTCTTGTACTTTCTATGGAGGCGAAACCGTCAACTGCGCTCCATGTTGTTTGTTTTTGAAAACAAAGTGAATTTTCATTGTATTGACACGGTGGTGCTGCCTCTCTCGAGGCTTGTTTGCTGGCCACATGCTGCCAACATAAGATGTGGTTTGATATGTGATTTTTACCACAAGACTTCGAGGAAGATCACATCATCCAGGGTCGGGAACAGTTGGGTAGGTAATCCACTAAGTGCATCCAGCAACTGCACTTTGCGTCAGCAACATTTTTGACGTGGATTAGCTGCGACTATCTGAGCACACTATCCGGGCAATCATCACTCTTGTCCGGTTGCATGTCAGCAACTATTCAAAATGAATATATAATAATGAAGTGGGGAACAGATAACCAAACGATGAACATAGTATTGAAGAAGTCAGACAAAACAGGTATCGCATCAGAAATCAATCTTTTGGATTGTTCCCTCTGATATAACACATATATGACACTGTATTGAGTTTTGAAGAGTAACTTGAAGAAAAGACATTCTTCAAGTTCAAAAAACGCGAAATCTTGATAGATGTCAACCTCATACATAACTATATGGAATTTACATCTAAGGGAGAAGTAGGGTGACTTTAGGCTTCCAATGTGCCAGGCGTTCGTCTCATACCTTAGCTGACTTGGTGGAAAGAGCAGAATTTAGGGTACCGTCCCTGAGTGAACACAGCTTGTAGATCCCATGAATAGAGCACACCTGTTACACCCTATCAGACAAAAACTGGGTAAGGTGGTTTGCTTAACTCGGCTGGCAAATGTAGCATAATTTGACTGGCTCAGACGTGATGTAAAAAGGATAAAGCTGTTGCACATAGCTTTTAAACACAAGGTCATACGCTTCCTGCCTATAAATTTACGACTTACTGTTTTCATGTACTATTACAGACGGTATTGGTATTGGAAGTTTCAGATAGGAAACAATGACAAAATCTTGCTAGGAAATGCGAAACTGTGTATGAGGTAATATGATGTTGATTCCTTTGGTGTACACTGTATTTGACCTTTATCTCATTTATCTGTTTTGGTTGGACTGATAAAAGCTTATGCGTCGATTTATTGACAAAGTTCATTCTAATGACTCTGACTGGTTTCATCTTGCCTAAAGTCTCTAAGCATGTATGCTGTGTATACCGAGGACTTTGATGCAGGAGACGAACCCGACCTATAGTGTACGAGCCACTAATGACTCGGAGCGGGAAAAATTGGGAGGAAGATGTTTTGCTAAGTACATCTTGTCCTCTCATGTATCCAGGTTGTATACCCACGAGATGTAAACAATTTGATCTTCAGTGTCTGAGTTTAGACACAGGTGTTTTTGTAAATACATCCCGTCCGTTTTGTTTCCTTTTGCTCCCTAATTACGCACTATGTTTTTCTTCATGATTCTGAGACATTCTAGCATGAGTGTGAGACCTCGATGTAATTCATTTCATGATGATGTTTGAAGTAAAAGATCTAGTGTATGCGTCTATCATGCTGAAGAGCCCCATTTATCGGTCAGAAGAAAAGTACTTATGCACATAGGTTCGGCAATAAACAGAATGGAAAAGGTCCAAAAGCTGAAACGATCAGAGACGTATATGAACACTCTTTTGGCTTCTTCGGCATATTGGAAGGTCAATGTGTCCAGATGAAAATGGACTCTATTAAACTGAGATGGAATAAGTTGGATCGATCAGTTTCGAACAAGAATGTCAGTTGAAAATTTCATTAATGTCTTCAAAAATAATGCCATTACATGCATAGCATCTACCGCTCTAGATGAAGGAACACGTGACCTAGACCAATTGATCCCAGTGGTTCCCTCCAGTAATGTAACAGTTTACGTCACCATATGCAGGAAGTTCATCCCTAACTGATGTTGACAGTCAATTGTAGATTTTCGAGGAATTTCTTCCTATGGAAATTCTAAAACTTCATTATTGGAGTGAAAACAGACTTTCTGTCCATGTATGGGCACATTAGAGACGCATCCCCTAAGTTGTATTGTCGGAATTTATGTGAAAAGCTATTAACCTGTGAGCTGTTGGATCATTCCGTATACACGAGCTTGGGCAGTTGTAATAGTGTACAGAAATATTTCCGTCCTGAACGTAATCGTACAGAAAATGTTCGTGAAGTATAACAGTGGACTCCGAATACAAGCAGTAGAACAATTAAAAATTGCCAGCTGAGAAGAATAGCAGCATATGAAGAACAACCAACTGGATGATCTTATAAGGAGCATTTGAGAAAGAATTATTAGTCTACTAAAGTACCAACACGCCTGTGCATCTCTCACGAGAAACTTTTCTAGGGTCCATCATTAAAGTCAAGATGGCCCTGTATTCATTTCGCACCATTTTGCTTAGTTTGTTTGTTATGATTCCAATAGAAATATTTTTTAATTTATATTTCTTCGTGCACTTTCCAAAGCGAGTCCTGTCCATGTAACTGTGAAAATCTGTAGAAGAAATCCTCGGTGTATTTACTATCTTAATACTCTGTCCTAAATAAACGGATAATACTTAAATATTTTACTTTTAAAACCGTTTCTTTGCTAGTTCATTCACTTAAACTCTGACGGTGAAATATTAAAGTGCATTTCAAATAACCTTCAATTGTGGTCGAAGTGAGATTATAATCTGGTGTCCTTAGGAGGTCACTGTTGACTTTAAACCAAATGCTATGGCTACCGTGGCGGTTACTGGGTCAACTGGTTCTCTGTTGGCAGCCTAAACAGATAAACATCAATTGTTAAAACTGGCTCTCGTGATGAAAAATACGTTTCGGGAAAAACTGACCTCAAAAAGGTTATCGCTTTGTTTGACAGTATTTTTTGTAAAAGAAAATATTCCCTGGGCTTAAAATATCAGGTTTTCAAATAATAATGAATTGAAATGATTGGGATGTTTTCAAATAACTTTTTGTTGTTTTCCTATCTCTGGTTTAGTTCAATCTTTTATCGCTTACTGGGAATTACTGAGCCCTTTTTGCATAGTCCTTTGACTACAGGGTTACATTTGACAACATTGGGTGACAGACGTTAAGTGAATAGTATATTCACTCCGTAAACTTCAATCGTTTCCACAGTTACTTCCCGCTGTTAAACTGCTTAATCTATTGGTCAGACCTTTGTATTCGCCAAGACTTACTAATTTCCCTGTTCTGGCTCTGATTTCAGCTAAAATCTAAACTCATACACGATTACATCTTACCATTCACACGGTATCAAGCATCCTACTTCATTTTTTCCGCTCATCTTACTGGACAGTTTTTCTGAACTGTCAAGTCAATCGGAGTCTCTGTAGTAAGCTCTCTTGGTTCCTTAAAGGCACTCGGGTTGAAAAACCTTAGATAAATGACGAATATCTACACTTACTTTCTTTCTTAAGCACTGCAGGAATATTATACGTATCCATATCATATAAACAAGCAACGATTATGCTTTTACTTATATCAGAAGACCAGCGTTTACGGAGATTTCAAAGTTCCGTTTTCTATTATAAAGATCATCAGGAAGAACGAACCACATCATGAAGACTGTCGTTGAAATTAACTAAACAGATTCAGGTTTATCGTAGAGATGTCCGTAGTCTATGAACCCGATGAGGTTAGTCACTTAGAACTCGTAAATAGATCGATCCTGAAATGCCCGAAAACGTCAAAACGATGATCGGAATAAAATGAATTTATATAGACTCGACAAAAAATGTACAAAGTAATGATTTTTTCTCACCCCAATTGTGAGTTCATCAGATGTTCAAGAAAACGTGCAAGGAACAGACAAAAGTACAGAGCAGTGCAATCTCCAAAATGGTACATTAAGATAACTAACTACAATCAGTGTATAGTTAAATACAAGTGAAAAGTCGAAGATAGATGTCAAAAGTCTTCAGAACGTCGGAGTGCTCAAAATGTTCACTTTACCAAGAAAACACTTGTGCAAAAAATAGCTTGGTATGCCTTCTGTGAACGAATCCAGTACTCTCCAACACTTCATCAGTGTATAAAACATACTAAACAGATCCTCAGAAAAAGTTTAATCATTCCAACAGCCACAATATACTACAGTCTACAGTCATCATTCAAGGATGCATACAGTAACCAACGTAACCAAGCATCTTGCCTAAAGAGACCGTGTTCACAAAAGGATGTGGCCATGAGGCTAATGAGACTGTGTGGTAGACGACAAACAGCGAGCGAAGGTCCGCTTAGTTGTAACTACTGATTGCTTAACTACAAAACAAAGTGGCTTCATACAACTCTTTAATAACACTTCACTTTCTCCTAGCTCTAAGTCTACGCTGTTATTTCCTTTCTATTAGTCCCTACATGCATCAACCTCTTTGCATAAATCTAACCTTCATATTCTTGAATTAATCACGAACTTGAATCAGTTTCTTTTTCAAGTAGAAGTGATTGTGACAGATCACTTACTTTTCGGTGGGTTTGTGTATGATCATTACTACTGTGTGACCCAAGCACATCAAGTTAGTTAGCCTGTTTAAAGTGTGGGCCGGTAAAAAGTGAACGATCACTCCCTGAAGGTGCACATTTTCCAATATTGGGATTGCATTTTATGTTGTATTAAGTCGTCTGATGACAAACTACTCCGGTCTACATGTGCGAGTGTTGTGACCATAATCTCGAATGTGTCCTGTGACCGTTGCAAGTCCCTTAAGGACATTTGTAATCGAAACCACGTGCGACAGGGCAGTGACTGCCCAATATACAGGAGACAAGGTGTACATACTTGGCGACGACACAAACTGGTGTTGATAGGCCAGTGAGGACAATACTCTCAGTATGTAGGTATATGAAACACATTATCATATCCATCCCCCACCTTAGGGATTTTTCTTTGTTTGGACTGCCCATCAAATAACTATAGTGGTAGTAAGGTTCGAACCGACAACCTTCAGAGAAATGGCCAACTGCAGCTGCGTTGACTAAGGTCACAGGGGAATACCCACACTGATCTCCGAATACCGTTCGTTACACACCTGCTTTCACTTGTAGTGATCACTAAGGTCGGTCTTCAAAGTCTGACTGCCTTTTGATCGATGCTACTTGTCAAACCATCACTTTAAAATGACCAGTTTCCTCTTTATTTGTGGTCATTAACTAGGGACATTCTGACAAGGACTCGAAACAAGAAACCTCGTGTTGTACGGCATGTCCCTGTTCACCAGTTTAACTGTCCCCTGAGCATGACTTATGGTTGCCGTACAATCTGCCTAATGCGATAAGTACCTTTCGTTTACATGTGGCTAGTATTTGGATGCCTTCAGTTTGAATACAATGTGGCTTTTTGTTGAAAGGCGTCCTGTTCTGAATAATCGTGAAGTGGTTCACCTGATCTGGGGACACCACAAATGAATTATCACCGATGTTATCAACTTGTTCTTCAATTGTTGGATTTGTAACCGCCTTCAGGCATAATCTTTGTTATCTAGCACTATCCTATGCTTTTTAGTTTAAACTATCCAGAAGGAAGAAAGATTCAGAGTGAGATGCAACTCAATGATATTTTTGTTATCGCCCAATGTTCGTTAAATGATAGTTTGTGAGAGCGTTGGAAAACGTTGATGTCCCAAATTCTGACCCTGCTTGGGTGGTATTGGCTTATTCTTTGCCTGAGACTGACTACCGTTTCTATCCAACTGCAAAGGCGTGTATAGTTTACGCTAATTGTTTTGATAATCTTCGTTTCAAACGACTCTGGTGCTGTGAATTATAGCCCGTTTAGAAAAACCAAGACTACCAATTCGAACCTAAATATTTTTAATTCCACTTCATTAATATTGGTAGGCAGTTGAGAAGTTGATTGTTTTACGCCGGTCAGAAGAAGCTCGAATACTGTTTTACAATGGCGGAGCCCTAAATAACCTTGTAAATAGCAGTGTGCTGAGGTTTGGTCGATACATGTTCACTGGCTGGATAGATTTTTCTGGTCATGGTGCCAAACTTCATAGCCTGATTAAAGTGGTGGACCTCGTAAACAAGTTGATTGTTGACTGGACCATTTATTGATTGGATTGGTCGGCCTTTTCTGCTAAGCTGTTTGGTGATGTGTCTATTGCTTTGATAGCCATCTGGTCTTACGCTCGGTATGCTCCGATGTACAGCAGCGGGGGAATGAGTAAACCAGCACATTTTAGGCGTGAACTACCACTGTGTCTTTCATATGAAGAAGAAGAATGACTGATGTCAACGTGAAATAAGAGCTTGTGTTAGCAACAGGAGAGGTTATGTATGATATCTTTTTTCCAACCGATGTTTGAACAACCTTTCTACTCAATCTCTTTCGATAGTTTCGGATACAAAAATGTTTCCTTTAATTATGATTAAAATGATACCGTTGGCGATCATACATTGTTTTTTTTGCGGAATGAGCTAGGATAACCAGGTTCCTGAAGCCTTTGTATAGAACCCAAACTAATTAGATAATAAACATTTAGGAGGATCTTCCTAACCCAAATGAATAACTGTTCTACTGGATTTATCTTCCACCGGAGACTTTGAACGCTTACGAGTTATTAGGGTAGAAATATCTACCTGATTGATTATTACACCATACACGTCTACTCGTTTTGCCGTTATTGTACGGCTTACGGCGTACGACTTAAAAACCTCCAGAATAATTGAGAGTAAAACAAGCAGCTTTGCCGAGGAATCGTCTAGTGAAATCGATAGACACTTCAGTCGCCCCTCATCTTGTTTACACAAACCACCGCGCTGACCTCGTGCGGTCATTCTACGTCATTTGCAGTGCACACGAAACACCAAGCCAAATCGATCCAACGGCTTCAACTAACGACAACTGAAGCAATTATAGTCTACCACGTAATCGCGTGTAAAATGCTTCATAGTGCTTCATTCTGTCTTCTAATCTACCATGGTCTCGGACAAGCGAGTCGCAACTGCAGAAAACAACAGACGGACGTTGGTATTCCGCCAAAGGGTTACAGTGATTGGATTGACTTCGATCGGTTCCTGATAGATAAGACAGTGGTTGGTCACTCGGGTTACCCATCAATTGTGAACCACTTGTTCTTCATGTTGAAAATATTCAATGATCGTTTTGTAATTGGTGGATATGCAAACAACGGATGAGAATATCTCGAACTCTTGTTTGTTAAGCCATCGCCTTTATGACTGTCATATAAATCCATTAATCACGTAGCTTACTGATGACACGACAGTTACTTTGTCATTCAATTAGATATCACTTGCCGTTTCGTCTCTTTTTGTGTAGGCAAAGGAAAGTTGCTCCGTGTGAAGAAAACATTGATAGTGATGAATGTGAATCTCGATTGTTTATTTCTCGTAAACCATAACTGAATCACTTGTGATTCTACATGAACTTGTTATTATGAAATCTTTGTATACAGCTCGATTATCCTAGTTTTCCTCCACTTTTACTCATCTACAATGAAACGGTGACCTATTTTTAGCTTTTTACCGAATGTACCTCACTAGGCGCTTGGCTGAATAAATTGCACATTAAAATTGTTGTTTACTTCGTAGAATTTCTTTCCATCCGAACAAACTCTCTTGAAAACTTATAACCAACCACAAATCAACTTCCTTGTGTTCTAAAATATAGCTAACGGATGTTTATGTCAGTTCAGTTTTTAGTTCATCCAACTTTAGCACAAATGGTCAAATTTCTCATTTCCAAGACAACTGAAACACGACGGGTTTGTTGTAGAAGGGGAACTCTTTCACCAGGAATGGTAGCAGTGGGAAAGAATGAAACAGTTCTTTATCCCTCAAGCATCCATCTTTACGTTAAAGGAATTTAACCTAATTTCCGACAACTAATCCAAGGAAACTCCCAGATTCGGGATATGCATATTTTGAGGTGTACATCAAATATTTATTTGGTCTTGTCCTACTGAAAATACACACAGTAGCATATATAATAATAACGTTTTTAAGTGGAGATCAACAACACTGACAAATAGCTTAGTTCAATTCAGGTGAGCACAATAACCAAATGAACACAGGGTTTATAAAACGCAGTGAACTTATTAAGTTATAAATTATCAGTGTAAAATCAAATCAAAATCCTATAAAAGACAAAAAAGATTTGAAAGAGATTACCAAAATCATCAAAGCGGAAACAGATACTGTATGTTGACGTTTCGTTCATTCTCACCGTTCATATGCATAAAACAGTATATACGCCAGATAAGTAGTAACAACCACAGAACGGACATATACATTAACGCCAAATATCACTTCATTAGCACCAAGGTAACTGGATGGGTTGTTTCAATCATTTGTGTGTACCCAAAATCTGCTGCTGAGTTCTGACCAGCATAGCTTCACCAAATGGCAGTAGTTTCCAGTTTTGACCGCATAACAGGATTTTGATTGAGATAAGTGAATAAACCTGATCTGTTATAATGAGGTGATTACCAGTCGATGGAGTAAGATTTCAGGCGAGGGATGCATTAATCTCCGATTGTTGTGTCAATCAATGTTTTAACGGGACATGTTTTACCGCTCCCTGAGACAGTTGTTTTTGTCTGTGTAAACGTTTCTGTATTTGCGAGTAGACTACAGGAAAGAGAGTATAGTTATAAAAACTGCGCTCGTAACTGTGTAGAACTGGTCCTTGCTGGTTAGAAGAAAGTTCATTTGGGTAGTTGCATACGTACGAGATTAGGCGGATTTCAATTCATATTCGATGTCATTTGCTAACTTTTCATCAGTAAATTGCAAAAATAAAAGAATACTGTTATTTTGCGCTAGTTGGACTGACTCACTATATTTATCAAACATGTTGTGAGCTTTCATGAAATTTTCAAGACATTCACTTGTCAGTTGCACTTTTCTTAGCAAATATGCCTAGTTCTATGAAGCAGGGTCTTGACTAAACTACGCTTGCATACTGTTAGCAGAAAAGTACAGACCTGGATATCCTGCCCACCTCATGTTACTTTACGACGAACAGTTGATTGTAGCGTCTCATCCTCACGCTTAGCAGTCAGTACATCAAGAGAAGTAAGCTACCGCTCGATTCAGTTTCGTGAGACAAATGTAAGTTTTGGTGAACAGAGTCAAATGGAGTCACAACAGAAATCAAAATGATCAATATTGAAAAACTTAGAAATACCACCAAGACACCGTTTAAACAATATCGTTCCGACATTATTATTTCAGACTTATCGTTCAATCATTCTTTAGGAGATATCAGCTATCCATAACCACATTGTCTATTTGTCAGTATGCAAGCCATTTTAAAACTTGGTTTCATGTAATCTATAAATAGTAAAATGAAACTCATGAGATATTCCGGTGGACCACCTACGTCGCAATTCTGCTGGGTTCATGGGAAGAAGTGACCATCGTCGTCTCGCTAACTATGTTTCCGGCAATATTTTACTTTCAGCGCGTTATTCTCCTTAAACTTTTGATGATATTTCAAAATGGTGTACATTTTCGTCATGTAGTCGTTTTTACTCATGATAACAACACCAGAAACACCAAGAGCATCATTTTACTCGAATTTTTCAAGGCTCGATTGTGTTTTTTTTTAAGTCAACAGGGCTGGCGAATGGGTGCCAATAAAATTGATCAGAAATATCCACCAATTTTGCACGACGCCAGTCCGTCCCATCAGAAGGTGTATACAAAAGATCCCTCAGCTGGTTATAGATACATTAAACCTGAACTTGTGTATTCATGTTGGTGACGCTTTTGAGTGATATTTTTAGCTACAAATCAAGGGAGAGGATATCCGGTTGCATATATGTGAGCCGCGTTGACGAGAGATTGTGCGCGTGTTTGAAACCATCTTCATTCCGAGTAGCATCAGAAGGTGACCTTGGTGATTTTACTAATTTGACGTTGATTCTTGGCAATTTCTCCCTAAATGGCAACTTGATAAAATGCTGTGGAAATAGATGTGATTGAATAGACTCCTCATGATAATC